>CAJNOL010001416.1:0-39707 GCA_905250125.1 Rotaria sordida | reverse complement strand
ATTTTAGATATGAAGAATATATTTGATCATGTCTTGTCTGAACGGGTTCATTTGTTTTTTTTTTCTTTTTAAGGAGAATGATAAAGATTCATCAACAATATCGAATACAGATAAAGATAAAAAAGTTAATCGTAAACAATTAGGTGCTTTTGGAAATAATTCATTAATGATGAAATTACTCGAATTAAAACGTTCATTATATCAAATACATAAAAGTTCATTAAATTCATCTGAGAATGATCGTTTTGAACAAGTATTTTCAACAACATTAATGTGTATGAAATCAGTTTTACGTCTTACGTATTTCTACAGAAGATTTATAAAAAAAATTTGAAAGAAACACTTAATTATTTTAAATCAATATTCAATGTATACAAGAGATAACTTATTTTAAATAGCAAAATATTTATTGTAAAGAAATTTTCTATTCATCGGTTGAGCTAAAACCTTTAGAATGTTGTGTTGGATCTGATCTAGAGGCCGTCACAGAGCAGAATAGGGCAAAAATGTTTGTCCTTTACCAAAAAAATGAAAAAAGACTTATTCTAGTTTAATTTTGCTGATTAAAAATCAATTAAAATGGGAATATTTTCAATCAATTTTAATCTAATTATTTCATCTTCAATTCATTTTGATTGTCTTTTTACAAATAATTTTGAATGAATTAAGCCTTACTTATAAAATGATGTTGATTAGAAATGTAATCGAGTTTTTTTCTGTTACATATCTTAAGAAATCTGAATATGAAATGACTACTTGCTCAAAAACTTGATGAACAAGGAAAAAACTACAAGAAAGAAAAATTGTCTTTCATTCAGAAGACCTAATTTTAATCAACTAAATTAAAAGATGGTCAATTTTTATTAAACACAGTTCAAGAATAGAAGATCATAATTATGTTAGAAGCTCACGACGCACTAAAAAATTTCACAAAACATAACAAAAGACCATGAGTTCTTAAAAATTTTGTGTCAGAAATTCTGTTGATTTTATGAAACTCAGCACATCGAAACTTTGTTTTTCAGTAATAACTTTATTTTTGAACTAGAGTAAAGAAGAAGTTATAAGTAAAAATAAATCTTTATATTTATCAAATGAAGAATAGATGAATTATTTATTTTTGAAAATTAAAAAATAAAGAAAGATTTGTTCTGTTATACATAGATAGACAAATTCCCAGTATAACAACTGGATATTTGAAACAATATTCTTTCTTGCCACGAATATCATTTCAACACGTCATATCATTAGAAAATCAAGCGAGTACATGAAACAAAAGAATATATATGCAAGAAAAAAAACTTTCTGTGTATTTGATATACATTTATGGTGTCGCATCTTTTGGTAAGCTACTTGGCAAAAAATTAAAGATTAGATCCTCATAGAAAAATGATGTTTATTTTATAAATATAAAAATTGCACTGATATTTATGAAATAAAATGAAGTAAAGATAACGTGACCCTAGTAAAAAATAAATGTGGAAACCTCGGATTTAAATCCGAGAGTTATGTGTATTTCAAAAAGTGAATGAGACAGATGAGTCGTTCTAGAAAGTGGGGATATAAAAATTATCCAGACAAACCTTATCTATAAACATTTGATTTCTATTGGCTACTGCTCAACCAATGGGATTTGGGGATGAATACAGAGAAGGTTTCAACTCTTCACCTTAATTTACCCTAAGAAAGTAGTTTTTCCTATAACTTGATTTCTATTGGTTACTGTTCAACCAATGGGATTTCGAGGCGAATGGAGCACAGATTCGAGTTCTCCACCCCAGAAAACCTCGAACTATCATCTCTGTGATCGGAAAATAGAGCGTGGAGAAAAACAGAACCGAATTCCGTTTAATTATCTTTGCATTAGCTGAGTTGGCTTTCTTGTTTCCTTATGTTTTATATACCATTTTGTAACTCATGAAATTTTCTATCGAATGGTATATAATAGTTGGGATTTTATTTGACTATGATAGGAAAAGTTTTTTACAAAAGCGGAGATAGGTCGATCTTCTCATAGGGAAAAATGACTATTTTTGCAATAACTCAGCAATGGCTCGGCCAATCATTCTCATCTTCGAACTCTACTGAGATATTGTTGAGACTAAACTGTATAGAAGATTTCATCGCAATCGGACTCTGCTTTCAAAAGTTATCGTGTAAACGACCGGACGGACACACTGACCGATTCTAGAGTGTATGAACTTTTTGAGTACACAATAATTGCTGTACATTTTTTTTGGTTCGAATCTTGTTCCAGCTGGAAAATATCCTATAGGTGATGGTTTATCATTTCAATTTTTTATGTGTTGTGGTATTTGGATTATTGGTCTTATTATTGATTTATTTGTAAAAAGTCCTCAATTTTTTCCATTAGTTTTTTAATTGGTGGAATTTTATGGACAACAGGAAATATTCTAAGTATTTTTGTTATTCGTATTAATGATTTAGGAATGTCAACGTTACTTTGGTGTACAACAAATATGCTTGTTGGTAAGTATTAAATATGATATAATTTTTTTTTTTCAGTTTTTTTTAATTAGGTTGGGCAAGTGGACATTTTGGTTGGTTTGGTTTATCACCCGAAAATGTTGAAAAACCAATTCTTAATTATATTGGTGTTATAATTACTTGTTTAAGTGGTATTGCATTTTTAGGAATACGTACAATAAAACAAGAAGAAATTATTCAAAATTTAGAAGAAGAACAACAACCTATTCTTCAATCATCGCCAATTGTAACAACATGTAATGATGCAACTCCAATTGATACACCAACTATTACTATTTCATCATCTACAAATTTATATAAATGTATTATTGGTTGTATATTAGCTATTATTGCTGGTATTTTATTTGGTTTTATTTTTATTCCAAGTACTTATATTCAAGATCATCCTAATATATATCAAACAGCATCAAAAAATGGTCTTCATTATGTATTTGCAATGTATTCTGGAATATTTTTTTCATCAATGTTTTACTATCTAATTTATATTGTTTGTAAAGGTAATTGACCATATCTTCATATTGAAAGTATATTTCCAGTTATTATATCTGGTATTATGTGGAGTATTGCACAAGTTGGTTTTCTTATTGCAAATAGTGTTTTAAGTCAAACAATATCATTTCCATTAATTACAATTGGACCTGGTACAATTGCAATATTTTATTTTAAAGAAATTTTTGGTCGAAGAAATTATTTAATTATTATTATTGGTACATTACTTCGAATTATTTCTGCTATACTTATTATATTATCAAAACCAATACCACGTTAAATTTCTGAAAGAAAGAACACTCATAGTTTTTTTTTTTTTTTTTTTTTGTATAATTTTATTTTATGTTGTTTGTTTTGTGTATATAACGGATAGAAAAACAACAACAACAACAACAACAATTATAATTGCCATACAAAAAATGGCAAAATACAAACAAAAAGGAAAACAATTTCTTTTTCAATATTAGTTTCCACGTCCTCGACCACCACGAAATCCGCCACCACCTCGGCCACCGCCTCGACCTCGAAATCCATCACCGCCACCACCTCGGCCACCGCCTCGACCTCGAAATCCACCACCGCCACCACCTCGGCCACCACGTTGAAAACCACCTAAATACAAAAACAAAAATTCAATATTATATATCAGAAATATGAATAGTTATCTTAAGTCCTTGTTTTCAACTAACAAAAACAAACAAATACATTTGCTTTTATCAGATTTTAGATAAAAAAGTTTTGCAAGGCATAAATACGATATTTTTCTTTGGTTCAGAATCAAAAATTAGATTTTCTATTGAAAATTTCTGTCCAATTCTCTGTTTATCTATTACAATTTAGAAAAGTAATGTCATACCTCTACCGCCGCCACCACCTCGTCCTCCTCGTCCACCACCACCTGTTGGTTTTGATCCTGGTGGTCTTGGTAAAAATCGAGCCAATGGCAATAATTTATTCGGATCGATGAAAAGCTACAAAAGAAAAAAATTCTCAAAAAGAAAATATTCTATGCAATTACTTTTTCATTTTTTTTGAATGAACTTGGATTCATATTTTCCAAGAGTGTTATAGAAAACCACTAAATAGAAAGAAGAAAAAAAAAAGATTAGCCTAATGTTAAATCATATCGAATATTTTTTGTTTTCTTCGTACATATTGTTTCATTGGACCAAGTATTTCATCGACTTTACCAATTTGTTTTTTATTTTCAAGAAAAATACCAGCATTAAAATATGGAATCATATCATTTGTTGCTTTGCATACAAGTTGACTTTCACATGCATGTGAATAGGATCCAAGTTCTATTTAATTAAAAGAGTTTCTAATAAGAAAATAAAGAACATATATCTTACCAACGACAGTATCAGGTGGACCTTCAGGTTCTCGATTGAATCTACCACCACCTCCTCCACCTCGACCGCCACCACCGCCACGGCCTCGGAAATTTCCACCACCACCTCCACGACCACGACCGCCTCCTCCTCCTCTAGAATCTCCACGTCCTAAATAAATTAATGAATAATATTTCAAAAAAAACAAAAACAATTTTATACCTCCTCGGAATGGACCCATTTATGAAATTAAATTAAACACGAATTGTTGAGAATCTAGAGTTGATATCAAAGAAAAATTATTGTAGAAATTCATTCAAATATCTTCCATCCATAAAGTATCGATTAAAATATTGATTGGTCATTCTTTGAATAAGAAACAACCAATTTGAAAATAATCTTTCGTTTAATAGAGGAAGGGCCGTATTTGAAATAGAGGTCACTATTAACAATTAAAACTGGAAGTACGAGTATAGTTTGTCTATTTGTGTTGCATCATTCGATATTCGATTCTTTTTTTTTTGTTTTTGATATTTTATGTCAAACTCATATTCTCCTGCAATGACGTGAAAATACTGAATCATGATGATTGTGCAGAAAAGAATCTGATGGAATTTTTCTCTGAGTTGTGTATATTAAATATGCATTGAAAACAGAATTATTACAAAATTCTTTGTAGATTTATTACATTCCATTCTTTTTTCTGACGAATAGTTGATGTTAGGTGAAAAAAAAAACCATTTCGTCATTTAAGTCACCTTTAATAATATAATATTTATTTTTCTTTCGCACTTATCGAACAGTAGATGATTAGTCATTGATGATGTCTATTAACTTCCTCCGTATATTTATTGTTACTAAATAATCATGACTTAAATACTTATTTAAAACAAATATCATTATAAATATTTTGTCATTATTGACAATAAATATTATTATAATAAATTGAAAACTAATGGAATATGAAAATTCAAACAAATTATCTAATGATTATCAAGAAATGATATGTTCTATACAATGTGATGTATTACTTCAACATAATCAAAATATTCTTAATAAATATTTTGAATTTTGTTCAACTCGATTAGTTTTACCTATATTCAACTTTAATACAAAACAATTACATCTATTTGGTTGTAATAAATCAAATATAGAAGCTAGTAAGATATTAGTTTTTATTATGATTCTATTCCCATAGAAAGAAAAAATAGTTAAACTTAATATTTGTAACATATCATTGACATAAATTAAGAATGTAACACGTGAAATACATTAACAATATTTGAAAATCAAGACTGATAAGAAAAAAAATGCATTTTCCGGGAATCTGACGATGAGAATGCCTTCATTGTATTTGAATTTTTATGTTAATAAACAAATGTAATTCAAAACGTACATATAGCATGTGACTGTAGAGCGTTCCACGCACTATCAGAATGTTCAACTACTTTTGTAAGAATATTAATTTATATCAATGATATGTTAAAAATATTAAATCTAACTAATTAGATTTCTTTCTTTTTTTTTTTTTGTTTTAAATTTTTCATCGAAAAGAAAAACGTTTTTTCGAATTACAAACTGAATTACTTGTCAAAAATAGTAAAAAACAAAATATTGAAGGTAATATTCATTGGTGGTATGAAGCATGGGATTCTACATGGCAATTATATAATTCTAAAATTACAAATGAAATTGAATATAATTATAAATTAAATATATTTAATGTAAAATATTTGATTTGATGAATAAATATAAGAATTAAATTTGATTCTTTTCTTTAGTTTACATTAATCAATCAATTAGATGAAAATATATTGATTGATATTAATAAAATGGAAGAAATTTATGGTCAACGTATAAAACGTATTCGTCGATTAAAAATTGATGAACAACAACCAAGTTATTGGACTCTTACACCATTAAATTTGTATAAATTTTTTTTTCAAAATTTTTCTATATTTTTTTGAAATTTTTTTTGTTATTTTAGAGAACGATTTATACTTGATGATAAATCAGATGAATATCTTACAATTAAAGATAATTTCGATAAGACAATGAAAGAATATTATGTAAATTTATAAAATTTCCAATTTAAATATAATTTTTATTTTCTCTAGACTATATTAATATCTATTGAACGTATTCAAAATTTACGTTTATTTAAACAATTTTGTGTAGCACATGAAGATTTTATTACTAGATACGGTAAGAAAGATAATGGAACTATGTGTTTTCTATATCATGGTTGTCCTGAATTAGCTTCAAAAAGAATTATTGAAAGAGGTTTCAATCGAAGTTATTGTGGAATCAATGGTAAGATTTGTTTTTTTTTTTTGTTCTTATATTGAATGATCGAGAAGAAATGAGTATTTTTTGTCATACGAATTTATATATAACTAATTTTTTTAAAAAGATACACCATGAAATTCTGATATTAAATCTTTTTATAACAAAAATTTGAATTGTTGTCATCTTTATTTTTTTTTAAATATAAAAATCTAACTATCCGTTTTATAGTTCTTGAAAAGCTTTATCTTCTACGTTATAGCTAACTGAGAGAGAATTCTTTTATTTAAAACCGTCACTTTTGAATTGGTAGTAGTTTAGCAGTACATTAAGCAATTTTTCTTATCAAATTCAAACAAAAGATATTGATCCAGTTCGGCACGTTTTCTTATACTATAATCATATATTTGACTTTCTAAAAGCATCGATTTGTGTAAGTACTTTGTTTCACTTGCAAATTTATAACGAAACAGCTGATGACATCATTGATATCAAACTGAATTGAATGATATAGAACTTATAACTTAAATTTTTTCTTTGATCTACTAAAAACATGAGAATAAGAAATATAAACACAATACTTCGATAATCATTTTACTTATTTCTTAATTCTACTTCGTTCAATCAGATGTTGATCTATAGAGGAACGCTCTGAATACCTATTGGTACCACCTTCGGCAGTCTATTTTTAATTTTTGACTCTCAAAGGCTGAAAAAAACCGCTCCTTTTCAGGATCAAAATTCGAAAACCTGATTTTCCAGTTTGCAGGGAATAAGATCTTACCCTGCCTTGCGGACACTTCTGGCATATCTAAACTGCTATTATCAATTAGAAGACGTGCGATAGGCTAAATAAAACGATAAAATTCTTTCTGTTAATTAGTCTAATTCAAGAAAGTGATCCTTTCTGTTTTAACACTAAATTTTGATGAAATCTATGATACACCGTGAGAAAGAGCAGACTTGACAACATAAGAAAACTTATTTCCATACAGCCTGTCGGTTTCATAAACATTTAGAAAGTTGATAGCTTTGAAATTTCTCAGATATTTTTTTTTCGTGCAGTTTTCCATCTTCATATTTTCTAAATAAAACTTCAATACAGTTATTGTAGAGAATTTCATTGGGTTCATATATGCTGGAGTTATGATCGACACAATATCTTTCTCTTATGAACATCTTATCTTAATCATGTTAGAAATCACCTTAAAATAACTGAGATCATGAACAAAAAGTTTTTGAGAACATATTTTTCTCAAGAGAAAAAACGTGTGTGAATAATTTGAAGAATTGACATGGAAGTTAGTGCTGTTGGACGCATGCACTCAAAATATCCGTTCAATATCACATAAAGAATAGTAATGCTTCATGGAGCAGCGATTTCTCTTATTTAGAAATGTATATATATATATGTCGAAGGAAAAATTAAAATTTTCATATTAACTGGATTTTTTCAAGAAAAACTTAAAACTTTAGTTTTTCCTCTAGAACAATTTTTAAATATTTCTGAACATATAGTATAAATTTTATTATTTCTATATATCAAAAATATGAAGTTTAAACTAGATATTTCAATATGAATTACATTTGGTATCATACTGAATTTTTACTCTCCGACAACGACATTTCTTTATTGAACCAGTATCATTACAGTTACATGCTTCTCAATAGAAGTAAGTAATCTTGCACTTACATACACTTAGCAGGCTTGAATAGATGTTATTGTTGGTAATGTTATTGAATCAACACCACGTAAGTTACAAATTGATAAACTCAATAGATCGAGTGTCTGGAACCATGAAGAGATTATATATATGTTGCAGATCTCGAAACAGGCCGCCCAGCTCGGTGACCCGATCGGACCGAAAAATTTGTTGGGCCGAGCGAGCCTAAACAATGTTCGAGCCATAAAAAAGTGGCCCGATTTCGAGACCTGATATGTTATGGTTCATAATTGCTAGGTATTCATATCATTTGGATGTGATTGAATCGATATAATTTTATATAACAGTGTGTTTAGTATAACAGTTGTTCTGTCTATTTTGCCATTTTGATCCTCTATCGATTCTACTGGATGTAAAAGATATTTTAAATTTTTCTTGAAAAAAATCCAGTTAAAATTGAAATTTCAAGTTATCCTGAATTTTTGATTTCTCCTCCGACATATATCTATATAGAATACGAGATAAAATTATAAGAGCAGAGTAGTTTTGAGTTTTTTTTTTCTACTATCTCACGCATCTATCTCAAATCACTATTTGGATTTGAGATAGATACATGGCATAGGAGAAAAAATCTAAAATATTTTGTTCTTATAATTTTATCTATTCTTGTATATTTATAACTTTAATTCATTTCTTTTCTTAGGATGTTGTTATGGCCGAGGAGTATATTTTTCAAGTAATGCAAGTTATTCAAATAGATATGCAAATCCAAATGAAAAAAAAGAAAAACGTATATTTTACAGTCGTGTTCTTATTGGTCGAAGTATGAGTAAGTGATGATTTTTTTTTTCGTTCATTTAGAAATTCTTATTGAAAAATCTCTTAAATTTTTTTCTTTTCAGTTGGTCATCCGAATATATATGAACCAGAAGGTTTCTTTTTATAGATAGAAAATGATTTATTATTGAAATATATATTTGTTCTAGATGGATATGATACAACAACGGATGGTACTCATATCTTTGTATGTTATTATGATAGTCAAGTATGTAGAAATCAAATTGAACAAAATTGATGATTTATTTTTATTTTGTAGAGTTATCCAGAATATTTAATAACCTATACGTGATATCAATTCAAAATTGATTTTTCTAGGTTTTTTAGTTTCAATCACAAAAATAATTATGAATTAATATTAACAAACTTTGTATTAATCATTTGAAAGTATATGTAGGTAAATCTAATAGAGAATAATCATATGGTGGGATTTTATTTTAAACTAATGATAATATTAGAAATTATTTTCTAATATTGCATATAAATCTATATATTGTATAGGTTATTTTTTTTTGTATCTGTTGTTTAAATTAATCATAATACTTTTAAATACAAATGATATAATTATTTTTATTCTTTATGTATGTAACACCATAAAACTTTGTTTCTTTTTTCCTTTTTTGTCTCAACGATATAACTTTTCTTCTATATGAATCATGCGTATGTTTCTAACGTGTCTGATCTGTGATTATTAGAAGAATAAAAAAAAAAGTGAAGAATTTCCAAGAATTATCTTTGAAAAAGAATGATGTTCATAGAAAGTTTTTCGTCAAGTATTGCTTCATTATTTAAGAGTTAATATACAAAAATAATCCATATCGAATAATAGACATTAATTGCAAGTATGATAAGATAAAAATATTTCTTTGCTGATGTTATTATCTAATTGTTAAGAAACTCTAGTATCATTTTCAGTAAAACTTTAAACTTTTACTATGCTACACAACAAATAATCTTATAAGAAGCTCGTTGCATATCGACAAGATTTGATTTCACAACTTGGTCGAATTCAATATCTTCGTCCAACAAAATAAGTCTATGCTGATTCTTTACATCAACCTTACTCAGCTTATTTTACTCTATCCAAAGCTATGGAATACCAAATAAAGGTTTCATAATTGACTGAAGAAATTTTTTCAGAATTTATATTTTTAGAGACAATTCTAACTACTTCAAAGGCTCGTATTTTGTATCCGATAGAACATTCAAAACTGACCTCCAACTACTATGAAGAATTGTCGAAAGTTTGATAGTTCTCAATGCTGGGCATATGTTACTTTTAGGCATAGATATTAATACATCTTCAACATTGAAAACTATCAAATTTTCAACAATTTTTCATAATAATTGTGATTAGTTTTGAATATTCTATTAGAAATGATTGTTAAATTTCATCGAATACAAAACGCAGATCTCTCTCTTTCTCTGAAATGGTTGGAATTGACTTAAAAAATGTAAATTTTAGATAAATTTCTATCAATTCCAAAACCTTGTATTTCATGAATTCTGAACACAGCTTTGAATAATGGAACAAAAATAAGTTGAATAAGGCTGATACAGAGAATCGACAAGAACTTATGTTGTCTATATAGACTACAGTCATCTTTGACATAATGTTTCAGGTATTGGTGGCGCATGCTTATAACTTTTCTCAAGGCACGTACACGAACAATCACGAGAAGTAGGAGAAACATTTTATTTATTCATTATTGATTTCTTGCAACAAGTCCTGTTGAGAGATGTGCATGATCAATTTTAATTCTGGGACTACGAGAAAAAAGTTGTCCCAATGGGAATTAAAGATTATAGTTAAATAAGTGGATTATCTTATAAATCATATCAATCAGAACATAATTCAAGAGAGATGAATCAAGAAAATGCTAGTCAAAGTCAGCTCAAAAAGGAAATGAATATAGAAGAATGTATTTAGATGCGATATGAATCAATTCTGAAATAGTTTTCTCTAGACTGGCACTAAAACAAAGCCTGATCACGTACAACTTTATTCCTACTTCAATCGATAGATCAATGTTTTCTTCTTCTATTATTAATTATTACATTTTATTGAACGTACTTTTTCTTAGACGAAAGTAAATTCAAAACTATTACATAATTTACTTTATCGATTATAAGAGAATTTTTAAAATGAGAGTTCATGTATTTGTTATATTGAACCATCATAAATAAACGAAACTCGATTGACTTCAAATTTGCTAGAGAAACTTTTCTATGTGATAATAGCATTAATATTTAAAATAAATGATAAATTATCATTTAATTTTATCTTTTAAAAAAATAACCGACAAGCATGCAAGGACAAATCAAAAAAAGAGACAGAAATAAATGCGATATAGGAAGTAGAAAAAAAAAGAAAAAACACGGATCGCATATAAAAATTTTATATATGAATTTATTATTTGAAATTTTTCTATTTATGAATTGCGTACTTTGCCGGGAACATATTTATCGTGATCAATAGTTGTATCTTGTAGAAAAACATGTAATGAACGTTCATTTTGTGCTAATGGATGACCAGCAACTCTAAATTGAATGAAATAATTCTTTTTTTCTTTTATTTAACAAAAAAAGTAATACTAAAAATTTACTTATTAATAAATTGTTCAAGTCCTTTACGTCGTTCTTCAATAAATTCATCTTCAAAAATACCATCATCACGACGAAGAAATGCAGGTACTTGTCGTTGCCATGCTTTACTTGGCAATGATGGTACAACAATCTATTATAAATAAAATTTTAAAACAATTCTTCAAAAAACAAAAACAAAACGTACTTTACTATCTCGTTCAAGTTCTTTACGTAACCATTCAAAATCTGAATAACGACGACGTACAGAACATTCTTTTAAACGAAAAACTGGTAAATTTGTCTATATAATAAAATCAAATATATATATATGTTAGAAATATGCAAAAGAATTTCTTTTACTCTCATTCGAATTTCATAATCCGTATATCGTTTATTACCAAAACCATGTGTTTCAGGATTAAGAACTTCAATTTCAAGAAAATTAGCTGGAGGATCATAACGATCTTCAAGCGAAATCTAAATAGATAAAATAAAAGAAGAAGTATTTAAAAAAAAAACGAAAATTTATGTTTTTTTTATTTATCATTACTGGTCTACTTGGTAATCGAGCAATTTCTCGTCGATTATCAGCATCAATTGTAGCCATTGATTTAATCAATCAATCTTCAAAATGAATAATATCTACAATAATAAGACAATAAATAAAAAAACAGTCATAGGTCTGAAGTGTTCTCCATTCATTTCTTTTTTTCTTAATAGTGTGTGGTATAACTATTTTTAAGTATACTTAAAGTGACCTCTTATGTTAAAATATTTCATTGGCTTCAATCTTTAACTATACGAGAGTTTCCAATAGAAATCTATTTAAAATAAAATATCTCATAGCCAAGAATTGATCAATACAAATAAAGACAAAGTTATAATTATTCGTAATTTGTTATGAAAAAAACAATATGATGGAATAATTTATAGATAATGACAAAAAAAAAATATATATTTAGGTTTAAGAAATACTTTTCAGAATTAATTTTTACTAATATATGTATATTAAAAAAGAATAAAAATGAAAGTTATTATTATTATTATTATGATTGCTCTTGTTCGTGCATGTTAATAGATTCGTCGTAAGATTATGAAGTTGATTCGATTGAAATTCATAATTTAATACATCCAAAAAGAACTAACGAAGAAAATATCTGTAAGAAACAAGAGGAAGACAAGAAATTTTTCAATAGTGCTGCAAAAGATCGACAAAATGGTTTTTTTTTCTACTTTGCAGAGTACCATTAAGGTACTTTTTCAAAATCGTAAATACCTTGGATACTTTATTTTTGATGAAGATACTGTATATGAGAAACATTGAACTATACTTATAAGTAGACTTCTGCAAAATGATCAAGGTCACGCATGGCCATGACTAATTTCGAAAAAATCTTCGTGACTATAACCGTGATCAAGTATTTTATGGTCGTGATATGACTGTGGCTGTAGAAATCCGAGTAAAAAAAAAATGCAAGAGAAAAATAGCATATTTTCTTTCTATTTTAATTGAAAAATAAGAAATCGAAGTTATTTATTATGTTCATGTTTCATATTTAATCTTAATTAAAATAATAAAAAAAAAACAACAAGTTCAATTAGTACAAATAATAACTTTACTCTAATCGGCGTTAGAATTCAAGGTACTTGAATATTTTTTTGAATAATTTTCGATAGGAACAAGATAGAAACTTGCGATTTTCAACATTCAATAGCCAAAACCCAGGAGCATATTTTCATAAGCAAAATTGTTTTTGAAAAGAAATCCGAACACCGATTTCTCTAAGGATCTTTGAAAAACCAGGTTAGTCTTATGAAAATTGTCATAGTATTCTATTGATTTTTTTACATGAATAGATGTTCTAGAGTGTCTCCTACGAAACTAGATCTAAGCAAAAAATTCTATCTTGCAAAATTTAGACGAATCAGACAATTTTCTCGAAAGCCTAGAACTCCCCTTTCTCTAGGTGTAACATTATTATAAACACATGAAAATATAGGTTATCGACTATGCTGAATTTCGTGGCAATATTTATTCTCATTTTAGAATTATTTTGTTTATTGATCATACACGAGCATTATTAATATATGGTGTTTTCTTATGACAAAATGCTCTTATAATGATTTATGCAGTCTTGTTGTTTGAATAGAATGAAAAATATGAAGAAAGACAATAGTGTATTTAAAAAAAATAGTTCAATTATCAGTTTCTTCATCATTACCATTAAATATAATTCTAAAATGAAAATAAATATTGCCACGATATTCAGCATAATTGATAACCTAGGTTTTTCATGTGTTTGTAATAATGCTACACCTAGAGAAAGGAGAGTTCTAGGGCTTCGAGAAAATTGTCTGGTTCATCTAAATCTTGCAAGATAGAACTTTTTGCTTAGATCTAGTTTTGTAGGAGACACTCTAGAACATCTATTCATGTAAAAAAATCAATAGAATACTATGACAATTTTCAGAAAACTAACTTGGTTTTCCAAAGATTCTCAGAGGAATCGGTATTCGGATTTCTTTTCAAAAACAATTTTGCTTATGAAAATATGCTCATGAGTCTTGGCTATTGAATGTTGAAAACCGCAGGTCTCTATCTTGTTCCTATCGAAAGTTATTCAAAAAATATCCGAATGCTTTGAATTCTGGAGCCGATAATAGTTTGGACAAATCTCCGTGACTATGGACGTGACGTGACTAAAAAATTATGGTCACACAGAAGTCTACTTACAAAAGAAGTCTCGCAACTGACTAATCAGTTCCATCGAGACAGAACTTAATGAGAATAGTTAATTGTGAAAGTTTCAAATCATTTTAGTGTTCCTATCCTAAGATACAGCTATGATAAAAGCTTGTCTTTTACACTAGTCATATACATCGGTAGATTTGATGTTCTTGTTTCAAGAAAAGACATGAGATGCCTAATTCGACTTATAATATAAATGTACCTTCAGAAGTTTTTTATCATTTCGAAAATAGGTAATAAAATAATCTATAAACCTGTTGACTTATATTGCTTCTTATAAAAGCAATAAATGACGATGGCTTTACTGTAAATTTATATAAAAAATATATTTTTTTTTCTTCATTTATCATTGATTATAAATCTAATAAATGATAATGCAAAAAAAAATAAATATTTTGTATAAACTTACAGTAGTCTTCATTTATATATATTTTTTCTTCATTTATTATTGATTACAAAAGTGATAATGATGAACACTTTACTGTAAATTTATACAAAGTATTTATATTTTTCTCCTTTATTATTGATTATAGATCTAATAAATGACGAAGACTTTGCTGTTAGTTTATACAAAGTATTTATATATATATTTTTCTTCATTTATCATTGATTATAAGAGTGATAAATGAACACATTACTATAAATTTATACAAAATACTTATAATTTTTTTTTTACTTATCATTTATTAGATTTATAATCAATGTTGAATGGAGAAAAAAGTATAAATATTTTGTATAAATTTACAGTAAAGTCTTCATCATTTATCACTTTTGTAATCAATAATAAATGAAGAAAAAAATATATAAACCTTTTGTATAAATCTACAGTAAAGTGTTCATCATTTATTACTTTTATAATAAATGATAATGCAACAAAAAAATATAAATCTTTTGTATAAACTTACAGTTAAGTCTTCATTTATCGCTTTTATAATAAATGATAAATGGAGAAAAAAATTTATTCTTGGTGAGGTTGAGTGCTGTTGATGTTTTTTCAGTCCATTTATATTATAAGTCGAATTAGGCAGTACTCTTGATCCTATGATGATCGTAGTAAATCAATACATCACCAGTCATCATCCATCTTTGGTATACATCATTTACTCATTAATCCGAGCAAAAATTAGACGCTCCACTATATACAACATTCAAAAATGTAGCCCAACCATTTAAATTTCAAGAACAGCTTTGAAATATTTCAGAACAGTCTAAGCCGTGTTTGTTAACGCCGTTCAACGCCTTTTCCGTCGCTAAGGGTTTGTGTAAAAAGAGTCTGATACTTGTTATATGTTCGTTATTATGGCAGCATTTTTTCCCAGTAATCTTTAACCTTTGACCACGGATGCTAAGATCTGTAATTGGACAGGGAAGAGAAGTCGAAAAACCTCGCATTTAAACTTATACTCACTATTTTTCTTCGAAAAATATATGTGAGTTGCACAAAACGCGCTGCTCATTAAATTGTACGGTTACGGTACCGATACGACCAGATACGACCATGCACGGTGACATACGATCGTATACGGCAGTCGTATAGCTCCATATACGGAGCCCAGATGCTTGTCTTTTAATTCCTCCGTATTTTTGCACGATTTCCGTATACGGAAGCCGTGCACGACCTTCGTATATCTCCGTTTTTTCCGTAAACGACCATTTACAAGCGTGCATGTTCGACCTGGGTATATTTAACTCTAAAATGCCACGGTCTATCGCTTTTATGTGAACAATCTCCAAGTAAACTATTCTCTATTACTGATGAAAAAAATAGAATTGACAGTTTTTGCTTGTTGAGGAAAAACATTCTAATTAGTTTACATATTAAAGTAAATTATTACTTCAAGTACTTTAGATTTCTTAAGAAACAAAAAAGTAAATCTTTTAAAAATCGTGCCATAGTCGCGAAAGTGTTTCAAAAAAATCCCACGACAATGCTATGGTCATGGAGGCAGCGCCGCAATGGACATTTCTGGTATGCAATCAGTATAGAAAGCTGATCAATTTTTCAATACAAACAGAAAAGAAAAGAAAATCTCACTGTTCATCTAGTTGTGGATTACAAAAGTAACTCAGTATGAGTGTGAGTGTGGCCATAACTGCGTGGCGTGTGTGTGAACTAAAAGAAGACTCACACCCACGGCCTCTGAGCAATAAATCGAATTTGATGAATTGTAATTATATTGTTTTAAAGCATTTTCAAAGAAAACTATCCGAAAGCGAGTTATAATAGAAAAAACTCATTGATTCCGATAACAAGATAATAAACTACGATAGAAGTCATATAAAAGTACATAGGATACATTCGTTAGTTTTCCAATAAACTCTTTCGTTCAAAGACTAATGATATGCTAGTTCTCTGAATATGGTCACTTGACATATGTGATATGAATATAAAAGTGTGGATACGGATGTTAGTGTCGTCCTTCTCTTCTCCCACACTCACCCATACCCAGACTCTGACTAAATCCATGTGAGAAATACTCTAGACAGCAACATATTTGGACTGGGAAAGTTTATCTTTTAAAAGAAGTCAATATGTGACTAAAAGACAAACAAAAAAAAAACATTTGAGTCAAAACAATTCAATCAAGCGCAGCTCGAAATTCATCCATGGAAAAGTTTGGGTCAATTTTGCGGCCAGCAGGTACTGCTGCTTCTTTATGTCCCAAAACATTTGATGTAGGCACACCATAAGCTGCTTGAAGTGCTTTGACACCACGTACATAGCTCTGCCATTGAACTTCTGGCCAATTTTCATGACCAGTATTGTCAGCTGGAAGACCAGTTCCTTCGGCTTCGATACCTATTGCATTTGCGTTGCCGAAGATCGTATCATTGATAGTCTTACCAGCATGATATGATTTTCCTGCTGCAATCACATACCAAGTTCCAGAACGGCCGAGTCCAAGTTGTGACAGTGGACCGGGCAAATCAGTACGACCATCGCGAACAATTAGTAGTGATGGATATTCGCCTGTTGCTGGACCAGCTGTATGATGTACAAGGATACCTTTCACTGAACTCATCACATCGTGACCACGTGTTTTCCATCCAGTTTCTTCGACCACATTGAGACCGGCGCCACGAAGAATATCAGCTAGATCAGTAAGCATTGTATTCACTGGTTCGCTGGGAATTATAACTGGCAAGGATTTTGATTTGCAACATTGAATGTTCGAAGGACCAGAACAGATGCCTGAGTAAGAAATGCTACCATTAGCCGAACAAGCTGCTGTGTCCATACATGTAGAACTAAAAAAAGGTCGGCTGGTGTTTTTAACTAAGCAAATGATGAACTATAGATATCAATCAACATAATTAGAGAAGGAATGACAGAGAATAAATTAGATTATTTCTATTTTGAACATATCTCTTCTATTCTTCATTGAATTGAAATATATTTTTTTAATAAAAAGATAGAGCTTAAAATTTTCTACATAACTAGTTATGATTGAACGTAAAAATTGCTTTAGATATGTTTTAAAGAAGATGTTAAGTAAAGAGTTACAAAAAGCTGTAAAAACAAGTAACATTCATCGATTTCCTATTCACTTATCTCTAACTGAAAGATAATGGGATTGAATGTCAGTAAAAAGCTTTCAGCGTAATCCTTGCGGAATTAAAATGTGAAAAACGACGGAGCCGCTTCATATCGACATCGAAATGCTTTTTATGTTCATGAAGATCCATCACAAGGTTACTCGAGAATTAACTCAAAGCATGTGTGTCCGTATGTGATAGGAATTCAAATGCCGGATTATGAGACCGAAAACAATATTTTGAACTTCAAAATCTCAAATCGATTCAAAATAGAAACAATCAGCAACTCTATCGTTCAAAAAATCATAAAACTATGTGACCTGCCTGTCACGGTCTGCGAGGATGTTTCATTTTTCTCGTTATGTACTCCAACAGAAATTACCTTTCGTTCCTCAGAAAAAAAAATGTTCAGATCTGATACTCCCCATTAGAATGGTTCAAATAACTAAAAATCTATGACCCTAAACTCTGAAAATCACATTTTTGTCGTCAAATATTAATTATCATAAAATAAACGATACTATAGTCCGAAATCCCTATAAAGAATGGGACATGAACCCCGAATAACATCCGAACTACTCTTTCAAAGTCTGTGACGAGAAAGACTAGCTTGTTTGATCAAAATTTCTCAAGGGTATGAATGTAGGTTTGTAGCTATTCATTTCATACCCATATCTTTGATTTTCAAGTGAAAAGGACATTTATTTTAAGTAACTATGCACTTAGTTTCCTATAACACATCAAGGGCGATGAAATAAATGACTGAAATTTAATTTTTATTAGCTTCATGAAACACTTAATGTTTCTTTATCTATAGGATACTCTCATAACTTTACATGGAATACTATCAGCAAATTTTATCTTAATGGTTTGGAATAATTGGTAGCTATATCAAAGAAGCAATTTAAATTTTCATTTTCTTTCTAAGTAACCATACGAAAAAACAGATAATGCAGCCAATTATCAACTGAGCTGCATAGTATTTTTTTACATGAGTACTACATTTAGCATATTTAGGTTAAGCATTTTACCAGGAACAACATTGAATATTAGCAGCACCAGGACAGAGACCTGCTTGAGAAGTGCCACCTTTTGCAGCACATTCAATTACATCTATACAAGCATCCGTCGACCAACATGTCTGACAGAAAACTGTATTTAGGTTGAAAATGGAGAGACAAATTAGAAGTGTCAAAAGACCGTATCTAACCATTTTGTATGTATAAACACAGATACTGTCAAAGAAGAACAAATAAATATTGCTCACAAGATCGTAACTATCTGAAAAGAAATGATCAAAACAATAAGTATGGTAATGAAATCGATTCAAATGGAGAAGGTGATAAGACACAACAATATTCGACTGATATGCATAGATACGTATCAAATATTATGCTTTATCAAGTATCGAATTTTCAATGTGAAAATGAAAAGATTAAGGCTATTGTTATTGTCGCTCGAAAGCATGATTAATTGATGGTACGCCTCGTATGCTTTCATGGCAATCATAAAAACAAAGGATTAGTTACAAATTTCAGGCAAAACAAAATGAATTAGTAATACGAGAAGCACTATACTTTTTATATGCTCAAGTCAGCCCGTGCGCTATTGATACGCGCATGACGTCGCCAATGACGTTACGAGTACTGTGGTGTACCGATGTGTTATCTTTAGTACGCGTGACGTGATATTACATCTAGTAGAGAGGCCATCTGTTCACACAAATTGTACGAATAACAAAGGCGTATATACGATTTATAATGGACGTTCTTTTTGCATAGAAATTAAATATTCAGAAATTATATTTCTGCCATACTAATATTTTTTACATTATATATTAAAATATTAACTATATTTTTTATAATATATATTAAAATATTCATGAGCTGCCTAATTCGAGTTATAATATAAATGAAGCATCAACTGCCTAATACCACTTCGAGAATAAATGAAAAAAAATGAAGCCGGCACTTGCTTATAGCAGAAAAAAAATTTATAAATTATAATTTACTATTTCGATAAGAATTATACCTTGATAATTACAGTCCCCGACAAAAGTATACTTCCCCCCCCCCCCTGGATCACAGTCACAGTATGAGCTGTAGAGCTGAAAACTAGCGTACACATAGTTCTCAACGAATGTTGATCAGTGACACTACCCACATCTCGATTGCATGAAGTATAAGAAAGTTATAATACATGTGGTCTGTCTCCATTATGGACTTCATAACTCAAGAACCGAAAGACTTTATGGATCAGAGTTGTTTTTATTTTGTAGCTCTGCACTTTGGCTATCTATGGTAAAATTTTCATTGAAATTCAATGAGTTGTTGCGGAACTAGAACAATTTTACTGTAAGTATCGATATATGGCAAAACCGATCTATCTCATTGTGTACTTCATAAATCAGTGAAAGTTTGATAGATCGACTTCAAAGTTGCAGAAAAGGTGGTCCCGCAAGCTTTTATTGTTCTCTGAAAATTTCAGACTTATATTACATACTAGAGAGAAATGGCACTATGTTCAAGTTCCAGATGTTGTCATAGGCCTAGCTAATCGAATACCCAAGCGATTGACCTCATCTTTTTGGTACATAGCTAACACATAAGGAACCACAATTCTACCAAAAATAGTTAGAAAATTCACCAGATATCATGGAAAACGAGACATAAACTTTTCATGTTCAATATTTCTCTCATTCTGACAGAGCTGAAGAAGATAGGGAGTGAAAGTGAGAATTCTTATCCCTTTCACAATCACATACCGATTTTCACCCATATTCTTACTCTCATACATATTCTGATTCACCATCATGATGAAAACTATCGGACGACCCTTGAGAGAGTTGAATTAGACAGATAAATACTTTTTAATTATTCTGTATAACGAATATAGTATCCTCACAAATTCTTTTTGACACTGTTATCTTGAGGGCGTGATGGTGAGAAAAAATTGACTATAAAAAGTTTATACCTTGTTTCCCATGATATCTGGTGAATTTTCTAACTTTTTTTGGTAGAATTGCGCCCCCTTCTGTGTTAATTATGTACCAAAAAGATGAAGTCAATCGCTTGGGTATTCAATTAGCTAGGCCTATGACAACATCTGGAATTTGAACATAGTGCTATTTCTCTCTAGTATGTAATATAAGTCTGAAATTTTCAGAGAACAATAAGAGCCTGTGGAACCACGTTTCCTGCAAGTTTGAAGTCGATCTATCAAACTTTCACTGATTTATGAAGTACACAATTAGATAGATCGGTTTTGCCATATATCGATATTTACAGTAAAATGGTTCTAGTTCCACAACGACTCATTAAATTTCAATGAAAATTTTATCATAGATAGTCAAAGTGCAGAGCTACAAAATAAAAACAATCCCGATCCATAAAGTCTTTCTATTCTTGAGTTATGAAGTCCACAATGGAGACAGACCACATGCATTATAACTTTCTTATACTTCATGCAATCGGGATGCGGGTAGTGTCATTGATCAACATTCGTTGAGAACTATGTGCACACTAGTTTTCAGCTCTACAGCTCATATTGTGACTGAGATCCATGGGGGGGGGGTATACTTTTGTCGGGTACTGTAACTGCTATAAAGCCTGTAAAAAGAACTTCAGCGTGTAACTTTCAAAGCTCTATCAGAATATGCAAGAATGAAGGTTATCAGAAAATTTTAATTACTTTTAATGAAGAAATACGAGCACAGTAATGGTATAGTAAGTAAAAAGTGCCTCTCGTCCAAGAATACTCAGTGGACTAAACAGTTTTGAAGTTAAGTAAGACTGAATCAGTGAGAGGTCGTATTTCATGCTGTGTCCGATTTTCATTATTGAACAGATCAATAAAAGTCAACATCAGATCGAAAACTGCGATATGCTAACCAAAATACCATCTTTTCTTCATCAGTCATCAGTTTTTTTTTCACGTTTTTGATCGATGTCACTGGACTCTTTTTCGTAGCATTTATGTTTCAAACATGCGTAGATAGCTTAATTAAATATTCGAGGCAAAGAAATACATTTCCTCGTCTGCTCGAAAGGGTTGTATAAATGCGATCTTCTGTAATAAACAGTAAACTTATTCCACATTTACACAATTTATGACATTTGTAGATAGATCCCTCGTAGGTAATGAATTACTTTTAAGATAAAAGCTACTCTGAAAAATAGAGTATATTGTCAACAAAAGAATTGATGACAATAACTTGTTCTTCTGAAGTCTTTATTACTTCACTGAGATTTATAATCTATGTTATATGATAGTAAAAAACATTGAATGTCTGAATTTCAACCTTAGATTTTGTCAATGAAAATTTGTCATGGTTCTTGTAATACAAAAGAAGTTTCTATCAAAATGAAAGTGTTCATCCTAAGTTATTTTGTTGTCAATGAAACTGGATTTTTGGTGTTCGTTGCGACTGAAACTTGTCGACCTCCATAATAAAAATCTGTATGATTGTTCGAAACACAAATGTTCAGAAAAATAGTTCAGTGACATTGATCGAAAACGTGAAAAAGGTCGGTGACTAACGAAGACATAGGATATTTTCGTTGGCATATCGTAGTGCTGAGTCTGACACCAGCTTTTATAAACCTCTTCAATGACAAAGTCGGACATAGCATACAATTTGTGATCAGGGTGACGAACTTGATATTTCAAGCAAATTTTGAAAATATTTTTTCGAACACTCATGGGGAAGTGGAGAGAGGTTCATAAAGCCAGTCATTTCAAGGAAAATGACTATCTTAGACTAGTAACCTATATTGACCTTGTTATCTTCATATAGTTACCTCTGGAAAATACTTTTCAACTGAAAAATGGCCTTAACTTTAATAGTCCTTTAGTTGGATTTTCAATCAAACGATTTAATAGTTTTTATTTTTAATAAAGAGTCTCAAATATGGCAATCAGAGATCAATCGTCTATGATAAAAGCAAATAGAAGTAGTGATCCATCAAATGAGGTTAATATTTTATTATTGGGACAAACATAAGTGTTGAAAAATCGACATTTACAAATGGTTTAGCTAATTATTTTTGTTATGATAAGTACATTAGAAGAAGTCGCTAATGATCAAATACAAGTTTCTATTTCATCAACATTTTCTTTTACTGATGAAAAGACATTTGACAAAAAAAAGGATACAAATGGGAGAAAATGATAAATATGAAAAGTTAAATGATAATGGTGAAATATGTACACAGCAATGTCGAAGTTTTATTTTTTCTGTTGGTAAAAAGAATTTACGAATAATTGATAGACCTAGAATTGGAGATACTCGAGGTCTTCGACAAAATACTAAAAATTTTCAGGGCATCTTAACTTTCATTTCATAATATGAATATTTAAATGAAATTTATATTTTATTTAAACTAAATGAAGAACGTTTAGCAATACTTTTTAGATTTTGTGTTAATAAACTTCTTCGATATTTACATACAAGTGTAAGACAAAAATATTATTTTTGTTTTTACAAATGCGCGTACAACATTTTTTAAACTTGGTTCAACAACAAAAAATAACTTCGAGCATTTTTAGATGAACTTAAAAAAAGACAAAATATAGAAGTACTCTTTACAAGAGAGAATAGTTTTTTATTAGATAATGAACTATTTCGATATTTAGCCTTACATAGAAATAAAATTCAATTAATTAGTGAACAAATAATAAGTCATCAAAAGAGTTGAGAGCATACTGTGAATACACTTTCATTTAATGAAACTGAACAGCTAATACGAAAACATATGCGTTCAATTGCTGAAACAGTTGGACTTATTCAACAAAATATTCAACCTGCTTAACAATATAAAGAAAATATTCTTGAAAATTCCGAAATAGAATCTCAAGATTTACTACAAATTGATGTTCGAGTTGTGCAATTGGAATATCTACGAACAGTTTATATTAATGAAAAGTGTTGTCAACTTATTACTGTTAATAATGAGGTGAAAATCGTATACACATCGAAATGTCATGAACAATGTTATTGTAAAAGTATTCTACAAGACACTATCATCAATCTATGCATGAAAGAATGCGAAGCTATGGAGCAGGAAACAGGTAAAACATTTTCACTTTTACAAATCAATTCGTTTATCAAAGATAAACATCTTTTAGATTATATTTATTAAAAGTTAATTTTATTATTTTAATCAGAACGTCGGTTTGTTTTCATTTACACTCACATCCATCCTTCTATCCTTTTGTGTTTCAACAAAATAAACTATTCAACTTGTCGATTCTCTTGAAAAGGTTTTTTTGTATTGGATTATTATTTTCACTCGAATAACTGTTTTCTCACAACATTTTTAACAAATAATTTGAACTTTTCCACTTTTCGACACACTTGATTTTAACATAAAATGTGACATTTTTTTTCGAAATTTTAAACAACTTGTCATCTATTCAGATTATTTATGTATATAGAATATTGCAAAAGTAATCTATCAGAAAAAAATTTGCATATAACCACAGTATTTCGAACAAGTGTGTTGATTTTTTTTTCTGATGATAGAGCAGTATTCTAGGTTTTTCTTCATAAATCAACAACTTATTGACATACATGAAACCTAGTATGATCTAGTTCAATACAGAATTTAGCCTTTTCTCAGGTACTTTTACCTTAGTAGTCACCCATAAAACAATGGAATGCATTCCAAACTTTTTTGACACGTCTTAGAGTTTTATAAAAAAATTTTCAAGAAATGATGGTGTTACGATTGAAATACACTGAAAATCGTCGATTTACGACAGGGTTCTAGACCAATTTAACGTTCCAATATTTTGATTCTATCACCGTCATATGTCGATGAAAATAGAAAACTGCTTTTAATGAAAATGATCAGCAAAAGAAGCTCTACAAAATGGGATATGACAATAAGATTTTGGATCTATTTTATGTTTTTTAGTTGACCACTCATGGAAGTTCTCTATCAAAAATTACCTATAACCTGAAAAATTCTTTAGGAGTGTAAGAACATTGAGAAGGATTCCATATGGTGTTGCAAAAGTCAGATAGGCTAGCAAAAACTCAAAAATTGCAATTAAATTATTTGATATATTGTGAAAGTTTCAAAAGATGAAAAATTAGACTCATAGAAAAGAAACTCAATTTTTTTTCCTGATAAATAAAAACATGGAACTATGTCTGATCAATGTCATTTTATCATATTCTATTTGGCTTTTTCAAACCTTTTTATTTATGAAGAAATTTTTCATCATGAGATGTTCATCATTGAACTAACAAGAACTTTTTCAATAGAAATAAGAGAATTTAAACATGACATTGTCTCATTATTCACAAATACGAATAAAACAAGTATAAACAAAATTCAATACCGAGAACTAAATAAGAAAATAATTGAATATTGATTTGAAAAATGATTGATAAATTTACAACAAGTATTGAGGCTTTCTATAACAACATCTGAACAAATTCTCAAAGATAATTTGTTAAAGTACATTTTAAATAGGAAAAAAATTGAAAAAATATACAAAAGTTTTGTTTTGATAAGACTATCTTAAATCATTTTTATTATCTTTAAAACAAAAATCTTTTTAACCATTATGAAATGTTTCAATATTTGTTCAAATAAATCATTCAATTTTTTTAAAAATTATTCATCTTTTTAACTTTCAGGAAATCGTTGATAGATAAACATATTCTTCATAACATTTGCCGATGCGATGATTTATTCTATGACGAAAGGTCGACTGATCAAATCTCACATAAATCTATGTCTAAATTGGCGACTATACTAAAATTCGTTCAATCTCGGATTGAACTGATCATTTTAGAGCGAATTTTAGATTTGCTAGCATCAATCGATCTAGGAATAGGAGCATTTATTAATGAGAATCTATTGAATATTACAACTCATGTATTAATCGATGAAGTTTGTTAATTCAGATAAATTATTTGAATTGGTTTGACTTTTTTTTTATTGTTATTTTAAAAATATTTTGTGGGTAAATGTATAAAATGTGGTTGTTCATGAAAAGAGCATCACCGTATAACATATGAATATGGAACTAATATTCGCCGTCTTAACAATCTATGCTCATCAAGTGATATTGATAAAGGAATTAGTGATTTAGAAGATGAAAAAATCAAAATAGAAGATATTCATATAAAAAAACTTTCAAAAGTATTTCATGCAAATGCAATTATTCCAATAAATGATGATATATTAAAATATATTAGAGTTTTTATAAAAGAAGAACAAATGAAAAAAAATTCTGATTGTGAAAATAATGATACTATTCAAGGCCTTGAGCAAATGATAAAAGATTATGCAAAAGAAATAAATTTATTTAACAAACAATAAAAAATGAAAAAGATGCACTCAAACCTAAAATTATATTTCCTTTAGTTGGAAGTATTTATCGATTACCCGTTAATGGAAAAAAATTCGTGAACAAGTCAATGTGTTAAAAATAAGTCAAACTGATATTTCATTAGAACGAGAAGTTTTTGATGAACTATCAGCTAAAGCTAATTCATCAACAATAATGCATCAATTCAAATCTATTATTTCCAACAAATAAATTTGTTTTATGATAAAACTTAATATGATAAGAAACACTTGAAATGATTTATCTATTCAAGACATATACCTATTTCATAATATATCGTTTTGAATGTTTCTTCTGTGGATGATTATTAACAAAAAAAAACGTCGGAGGTTGTCACCAATCTCAAATCAATAAATTGTTTATGTCGTTTTCAATATTACATTGTTCCGCATCATATTATACCTAGGATTTGAAGTTGATCTCAAATTTTCATGTGCTTAATGTCTATACACCAGTTACAATGCTTTCCGTATATAATTTCGTTACTAATAAAGACCATCAATCGTAGAATGTTCCAATAAAACGTCTCCAATCTATTATATAAATTTAGTTTGGTGCGACTCGAGTTGCTCTTCAATTTTTTTTATACTGAATATTTTCCATTGTTGTTTTAGAATAATTTCTGAAGAGAAAAGTCTTTCGTCAAAGGATGTGGATGTGAGGCATGGTGGGGAGTATATGCGAGTGTAGGGTGTGGATGTCGGTGCCGGTGTGAATGTGAGTGTGGGTGAATAGTTTCTCTTTAGCCACACTCGCACTCCAACAACATCCCACCCGCACCCACATCCTCTTTTGAACAGGACAAGTCTTGAAAACATGTCTCATCCTGTATTTCAGAATGAACAATTCAGGCAATACAAAAATGATAACACACAACCATCATATGCTTCAATAGCCCAATTCACATACTTCCTTCCTAATGAAAGGCAGACAATGAAGCAACAAAAAAGGGTATAGAAAAGACAATCATTATCAAGCCAAAAACGGCTGAAATTACGTCACCTAAATAGCTTGAAAATGCCCATATAACGGAAGTGACGGAGATCTTTTCATACTAACATATACTCGATAATCCGTTCTAAAGATGGATACAATAATTACGGATGCACTGGTTCCGGTTTTGATCGGTTCCAAATGACCGAATATCGGTCGACACCATGCATAGAGAAATCGAAAAACCCAGGTCCATGATTCCTGAAGCAGCATTCCATGAATTTCCGCTGCAAATTCGCAGGAAATGCACCATTTTTCGTCGAAACCTGCCGTACAATGTCAGGAATTCGACGCAGAAACCGGTGGTCATATACGACTGCCGATTTTGCCAAATTCTGGGCAGTTCTGGACGGAATTGGATAAACTCAGTCACCGGATTTCTGCTTCCAAGTTCCTAGCATTTCCGGTGTTTTCCTGCACGAACTGACCCGTACTTCTCGATCTGGGCAATGAAAAATTTAATGATGATCGGTCTTGACTGATTCCGATCTCAGTTCCAGTCGGTTCCGGTTTCGATTCCGATCAGTTCCAATCGGTTTCGCTTTCGGCTCTGATCGGTTCCAAACGGTTCCACCGGTTCCGATTTTAGAACCGAAACCGGTGCATCGCTAGACAGAATCATTTCTATTAAAATTATTCTAATACACGATTGATTTTACTATAAAAGAAAAGATTTCTATGATACAAATCCATTAAAACTCCTTCAACATCACGATCATTACAATCCACCCATACTGTAGGAAAATGGTCTCAATCAAAATGCTCACTAATATTCTCATCAATGAAGTAGCTCATCAGTTACTAAATCATCACAGAGTTCATATCAGCATACAACTATCACGATAGATAATGCTAAACTTTAACTTTTTTCTTTCTACTAAACGTTTCCATACCTACTTCCACAAATACTTAATTTCAACACTCTACATAAATCATAAATTAAATAAAGACCCATAATACTTTCAATACCCTCATAGAGACCGCAACGTTCCGTACTCCAACATGAAATATATTTAGACGTGAATATAAAATCAAAAAAACATTATGATATGTCTACAACCACGAGACACAAAAGAACTTTTCCTTTTTTTCCTTAAATTTCTTAAAAATTTCCAGTCTCGATCACTTTCCCTTCAATTAAAGTTCAAATACAATAAAGTTTCAGCGAAACTACCGTTCTTAGAAAACAAATTTGTACTCATAGAAACTGAATCCACATACCAGTTAACTGCTGTTTCCAAATAAAATTTACTCCTATCCTACCTTAAATCCGCTTAGCATTCAACATATCACCTCATTGATGAACTATCATTGCCAAAATATCATTCATTTAACATCATCTTAAGACCATACACTATTTCGAGCTTCTTATTCTTTGCTCCTCACAACATATTGGGATAATCATATCACCAATCTGGCTACTTTACGCGTCAATAAAATCGCGTACCAACCCCACAAATAACCGAAAACGCGCACACCACAAAGTCAAACAAATCCACGATAGATTCTTTCAGAAAACGCTGAAGTAAAATTTCCACATATAAAAGAAACTGCCTCAGCGGCTCCACACATGCGCCCCGAACACTCCTCATCATACACATATTCCTCAATGTTATAGTACTTCCCGCTTCCCCGAACGTTCATTCAACACAACCAGTACAAAAATATTTGAACCACATCAATAACCCGAAAATTCTAAAACATTTCATCTTTTCTTTCCAAATAGATATCTTTTAATACTGAACCACCGTTTGATCATATTAGAACTCAACTCACCATTGATCAATTCTAAAATCTTTGATATCTTTTGTCAAAATTCAAATGTTTTGAAATTCAATCAGGTTTAGATAATATTAGAACTCAACTCATTATTGATCAATTCTAAAATCTTTGATATCTTTTGTCAAAATTCAAATGTTTTCAAATTGGATAATGTTGAGGGAGGGGTCGAATTGACATATCATGTGACAGCTCGAATTTTTTGTGATATATTTGACTAATGGATTCTGTTTTCAGCTCTCATGTTTGCGTGGTATATGAATGAAAGAAATATGCATCTGGTGTTTGATTAGTTGTTTGTTGATTTAGTAGATCATGCTTGTGTTCGCCTAAAAGAAGATTAGAAACACAATTAGTTTTGGATGTCTTCGATAGGGTTTGTTTGTGGTTTTTATGTCGGGTGGGATTGGGACATGTGTTGTTTTTGGATCATTTGTAGTGTGAGTTGGGAAAGACAATTGATTAGGTAGGGATTATGGTATTGACGGAGTAGTGGAAATATAAGTTTTGATGATTGCTGGTGATTTAAGTATAGTGATATTTTTTAATTCGTGGTGAGGTTAAAATTTCTAATGGTGTGCTGGTTGGTCGTATGGTTTTAGTACTTCTGAAAAAGTTGCGAAAGAATGAAAGTCTTACATGAAGGGATGAGAGATCGAATATTGTTTTATATTAGAATGGGAGTAGGAGGCTGAACTGAACTTTTAGTGGTTTGGTTGGGGGAATAATATTAGTTTTCCTCGAAGGTGAGAATATGAGGATTGGTGAATTTAGTCTATAAATTTGTTTTATATATAGAGATATCGTCTTAATTTTGCGGAAATGTTGGTTGGGTATATGGGTGGTTGAAATCGTATTTCCAATTGTTTGGTTTAGTGGAAAGTATTGTATAATAGGCACGTTCTGCTGCGTTACAAATAAGAGTACGATTTGTTTTGGAGTGTATTGAGGATTAAATGTATTAGTATGTTCTGAAAAATGAATCTTGTTTGGGAATCTTGGGTCATTTTGGTCAAAGGGAGTGTATGTTTTGTATGAATGATACGATAAAGGAGGGATATATTTCAGGATTATGGAGGGAAAATAGGTTTGCGATGAGTGTAAAATCGAAGAATTTATTAAAGTTTTTATCAGTATATGTTATTAAACGATATCGAATAGTAGTTGGATTGATATTGAAAGGAATGAACATATTTTTGTATCTTAGAGATCATAATAAACAATTATGAATCGTTTCTTGTTTTTATGGTTTACGATATGCTTTCTCTCTCTCTATTATGATTTATATGTGATATTTTTCAAAAAGTTAGATTACGTCTGTTTTGCTAATGTTCATGTTGAATCATTGCTTTTCTTTCATAGTATGATCCTCATAGTTGACATAATTTTTGAATTAACGATAGCAATTGATAACTGTGAGTGGTATTTTATCTAGGAATAATATTCCAAGTACACGTTTAAAATTAAGATCAGCCTCGAAATGTCTATTAATATTTTTAGAAATCATTATATTCTTCTGTAGCTTTGGGATATAATGTCATAAGGAATAATTTTCGTTTTGTTGGAGTTCATTGTTTCTGTTGGATTATATATTTACTTTTCTTGTTCTAGTAGAGTTCGTAAAATCTGAACAGATTTGTTCGAATGTGTTTAGACATTGATGATGTGCATACCATATGATCTCGGCTCGGAGGAAATGATTAATTCTTTCAACTTTGTCTACTGCATATAATATTTATAGTTCGTGTCATATTGAATAATGTTAATTTATCACCGATCTTGTTGTGTAGAAGAAAAGAACAAAGACTCTTTAGATATAGGAGTTTCGACACTTCAATGGATGATTAATAATAAATTTTTAATAGTTTTATATTATATACAAGGATTTATTTCTTATTTTCAACAGTAAGAGATTCATTTACTGCGGCTCGATAAATCTCTACCAATGTCCATTTCAGAGAAAAGTGGCTGTGAGCATTTTTTGAATAACTTTCTATGGGAACGACATAGAGGCCTGTGGTTTCCACTGTTGAAAAGAAGAGATGAAGACGCATCAAACCATATATAGAAAGATTTTTCTAACAACTTTCTTAAAGGTTTTACATAAAACCTCAAGCAAAACAGCGTGTCTCTCATGATGACAGCATTAATTTATTGATTTTCAGGAGTACACTAGAAGCGCCAAACAAAGAACTACAACACTGTATCAAGATTATATTTCTAACTCCTATCAATAAGATATTCAAACCATGGAAGACATAATTTACCACCTCATTTTTCAACAAAATAATCGAAAAATGTAAGTTTTTGTAGTATTTTGATAGAAAATTTCTTTTTTAATGTAGCAGAAAAAAGCAATTCTTTGAAAACGTTTGACTAAAATCTTTAGAAAAGTAGCTAGGAAAATCTTTCTATATATGGTGCGATGCGTCTTCATCTTCTCTTTCCAACGGCGAAAACCGCAGGTCTCTATCTCATTCTTATGTAAAGTTATTCAAAAAATGCCAACAGTCACTTATCTCTGAAATAGATATTAGTAGATCAATATGTACCAGCATATCGATCGATGCTTTTTGTTTTCAAATAAATATCAAAGAACATTAAGTTTCTCTCAATTGTTGAATGTTTTAAAGAAAAGATATGAAAGTAAGTAACTTGCTCGTTTTCTATGAAAAATTTTCGATTGTTGACAATAAAGCAATTTATGAATCTGACAGAAGGACATAATTCTTAAGATTTTTCGAGACTCTAAACGACTAAGAAAAATGGGATTAATACGTCTAAACTCTAAAGCATAATACTAAAAATTCGTGATTGAAGAAAAAGAAAGTTATATATTAATAGTATAACATTAAAAAATGACACATTATAATATTCGAATATGGATTATTGTTTATTTCAATTGATAAAATTAATTTGTTTTTTTTTTCTAATTTCTAACTTATAACTGGTGTTTAAAGATGGAGGTGAAACAATGAAACATTTGTTTTCGATGACTTAAAATATTTTATAGGAATATTTAACATTTTAATTATGTTCTCAAAAACATTCATTTATTATAAAAAATTGAAAATATGACAAAATAAATCATTTTTTCAAAGAATAAAATTTTTCTAATTGAAAATGAAACCTTTTCATTTTGTTAGGTTATTTGAAATGATGTTAAAATGTTAAAATGGTTTTCAAATTTTCAGTGTAAAATAAGAGATAATTAGTTTTTGAATTATTTCTTAAACTCTTTGAGAAAAATTTAGGGCATTGCCATATTTTCTTATAACTTAATACAAAAATAATTTGTCAGTGCAATCCGCTCTATGAATGGCAAGCGTTTGCAAATCACAAGCACGGATTATTAGAAACTTTGTCATAATAGTGAGAATAATTCACTTTAACCCTGAAATACTCATCTAGAATTCGAACAGACCTAAACTACTTTTATTTTAATTCTATATGCATATATTATCATATTAAATCAAGTCTTTCTAGACATGCTTTAGTGAAGATTATTAAGATATGCTGCTGATGGCAACTGTTCATTAGTTTTGATCGATGACGCAAAATCTATATCGAAATGCAAAAGAACGGTTGTTGAACACATGAAGTTTGTGCGGACGTCAGAAAAATTCTTTCTAATACTTTTGCTATTTTAATTTTAGGCAAGATCTTGTTCTTCCAACTATACTTTAAGGACATCCAGTAGAATACGCCAATAACAGCCATCAACCTCACTGATGTTGTAAACAAGAGCAGCAATAGTTTAAAAATGAAAATTTTTCAAACTATGTTGTATTTTATCACAAATTTCAGTTCTAATAAAGAAAGAAAACATGCTTAAATGAAAGAAGCATTGGAGTTAAATTTTCACCTTGTTAACATGAAATTTTTAGTAGAGTGCCATGTGCGTAGAAAAGTTTCGTTTCTAAGAGATTGCCTTTTTACAAAGCAATCGTCTAGTGGCGTTGTCAGAAAAAAGTCGCACTCGGGGTAAAGGAGGTCTCAGTCCTCTGACCATGTCCCTACAAACTGATGGAAATCGGTGGAGACCCAATCCTTGAAACTTTGCCGAGAATGGTCATAAGAAATTTTTGTCTGAGATATTGTGTGTTGAAATTAGCAATATATATTATTAAGTGTTTCCTGTACGCATTTTTCTATACATAGAATATAATTCAAATTATATTATCATATTGTAGAAAACATTAAAAAAGTTAAGAGATTCACATTAAAATGAACAAGGGAAGAATTGAATGAGGAGAACAGGAATGCACAGAAAACTTCTGATTTGATTAAGATTAAAAGATATTTTCATTTTTTCGACTAGATTACTGCTATTTCTTTGCTATTTAAAATGTAAGAAAGATTTTTCATTCAGAAGCATTTTACATGTTCAAAGAAACTTCATTTTATCTTCTTTTTGTTGAAGACGAAAAATATTTTCATATGAATTGAAAAATCCTTTCTCAGCACTTTTGGCTCCGAATGCATTCACACTGGTGACGATTGTGATGTAAACTATGTTTCTCACTCAACCCCAATAAATTGAAATTTACTTAAAATAAACAAAGCGTTGAATATCGCTTATGCCCATAAATATGAAATTTTTTTCAACGCGGCAATTTTTATGCCTTGATGATAAATTTCATTAATCTCTTATCATTTCAATGAGAAAAACGAAACTGTCATTAGATGCCAACTATGAAACTTTTTAAAAATATTTGTTGACGAAGCCGATCATGTTCACAACGATTATCAAATAAACGAAGCTCTTCATACTTAAAGATTTCGTAGCCTGTCTTTCAAAGTAAACATCAGAGAATTTTTCAACCAAAAATGATTTTTTTTCTTGACACGATATTAAAAGAAAATATAATTTATTTCGGTATGTTTGTTAAAAAAGTTTGCAAATTTCTAGGATTTACTTGCTTTTCTGCTTTTTCGACTAATAGCAATAAAAGCTTCCCATTATTGAGGTTATCACACTACGGACATCCTATAATCGACTCACTACTGATGAACATTCTGCTAACACTACTAGAACGGACTTAAGCACAATTCAAACCAGAATTTGACCTTTTGTAGAACGGGGAGAAGGCCAGAGAGAAACATTGTATGTAGACTAAATTTCTCTCGTCCATTATTGGTTATGGCACTAGTAATTAAATTGAGAATTCTTTTGTCTATGTATTTTTAAAGATGTAAGGTCTTCTCTTATTTTACATTAATCATTGCGTTCTGCTTGTTTTTAGTAATTAGTGCAAAAAAATAAAAAAAAGCCGCCATGTACTATCTTCTTATATTTGATCAGAAGGGCGATAAATACACAACACTTCACTCTTCAAATGATTAGTATTCTGATTAATAAGAATCAAAAATAAATATCTTTGTAGATGAGGAATTTGGCAAATAATGCCTCATCTAGCTTCCATGTCGATACATCACTACAACCGTCATTAAACTAAAAAAAAGTTCATTAGAATACCTGCGAATATCTCGCGTGTAAGACATACTCTCACATATCTATTTGTTCTTTTTTCGGCTGATGGTCTCTTTCAGAACTATTATAGTTTCATTATATAAAATAGTAAAAATATAGTACATATTTTTTTCTCATTAGACTAAACCCCGTGTGTAGTCCAAGTGATCAACAGGTGCTAGTCTGCAAGATGGATGCGTCACACTTAACATCATTTGCACCTGAAAAAAATTGTTTGGATTGCCATACTAGTACTAATACGTCTACGATACATAGTATAGAAACAGGCAAAATATAATATTACTCTTGTTTTATTCATCGAACAAGCAATCATCCACATTAGTCTTCTATACATATTCATTTCATCGTTCATTAACTTAACGTATACGGACTTCATCCTTTCTCTTGAAGAATATTAACAAATATTACTGCGTTTTGTCTAAACTAGCAATTCATTTAGTTCATACTTTTCTAATCTCGCTCCTTTTCTCGCTCTGCCTCTGCTAGATATAAAGACAAACAACGATCGTCCTGTTGCTTAACATCCTCAATAAGATTCTTTCACTACATTAAAAAAAGCATAAACTTATAACATTTATACTAATTAGTATCTATCGAGTTCCAAAGTGATCAAGGAACTTATATTAATTAGACACCTTTTCTCGTTTGTAGAGAGTATACTTGATCATTTCCAGCTTCAGTCAGCCGTCCACAGCTTCCACGCACCCGTTTACTAGAACTTATGAAGGCTGGAGATGAAAGCCGCAAAAGTCTCGATTTAACACATATGGGACACCACTAGGAAACCAATCATCCGATTGCGAAACTTACTTATGGGAAAAAATACCGATGATAACCAAAGCATTTGAGCGTATATTTTATCCAACTTCTGTCATGATCGGAATCATGAATTTATCGTTGTTCGCTTTAACGAAAGATGAATCACTTGTCAGGATTACGAGGATGCTTGTTTATACCTACTTCTTCAAAAATAAAGTAGCCAATGGGTTCAATTAATTTCAACAAATTTTACGGCTCCTTTACGTATTTCACTTGAACGTGTTTTGTAAAATGTTACAAATATGAAATTTCATTTAGTGTCTTCAATTATCAGAATTCCTTAAATGTCTGAATTTCCTGGAATTCTCGGAATTTCATTAGTTTCTATGGTTCGAAAATTTCTAAGAGTTCAATTGTAATGCATTCATCAATATTTATAATTTCTTATTTATTTCAGAATTCAAATTTCCTGAAGAGCTCAAAATTAACGGAATTCCGAGACTCGTCTCATTTAAAACAAAAAAATGTGTTCATAGTATTTATCTTGATAACGAATCATTTTTAAGGTTTTGAAAATCATTAAAACTAAGTCCTAGATTTTATTCGAAATATACATTTCACAGGATATACTTCACTCTATCTATAAGCAAAGAACTTAGATTTTTGGCATTTTCTATTCAAACATAACAGACTTTAATATATGTCCAGATATTTTAAGTCATAGTTTATATTCTTACAGAGAAATAGTCAATTAATCTATTATTTTTTAATTACAATATTATATTGAACTTTAGCATATTTCAATGAAGAAATGGTAATGTTGTTTATTACTGTAATCTTAATGCACCTTATAAAATGGGGATAGAAATGTATAGAAAAATATTTTTGTATTTTAAAGGGTATCATAAAAGACTTTTCCACTTACGCGAAAATCTTTGTCTTAGTTGCAAATGGATCAAATATTTGTTCTTCTTACGATCAAATTCAACGCTTTTAACACGGAAGCAAACACCTGGTGTAACTAGTTCTTCTTCTTCTGCAGAATATTCAGACAATGGACTGAGATCGGCAATAAAAGCAATTAATACTTCCATAATGAATAAAGTATTTCCAAATTCTTCTGCTTTGTCTCGATTTCGACTACATGATGTATACGCTTGAAATGATCCATAAGCCTTATCATCTTCGGCCATTTTTGCATACGCAGCGATCTGTTCTTTAGTTAGAGTGGCTCCTCGATAAAGTGTCTTTTTGGTTGTCAATTCTTTATTAAATGGATCATCCCATAGTAATAAACAGAAAGGACCCAATGTACGAATTTTACTTCGCCATACTTTGTCCTGTTCTTTGTCTCCTACCAATCTCATCGCTGCATTTAATGTTTTGTACAAGAAACTTTCCAAGGTATAAAGATAAGCACAGCATTTCCAAACTTCTTCGATCCCTGTGTTCTTCTTTTCTCGAAGCATTTTAGCTAGTTTTTCAGCTTCGCATTTTTTTCCAATACTTTGACCTTCTTCAATAATACCACATGCAGCCTTTTCGACAAGCATTGGAATCATGCTTGGTTTTTTCGTAGGTAAATCGTCTAGCTCGAGTTTCAAGTCTCGTCTGACTCCTATTACAAATGGAGATATCCAACCATATTCACCACCAAATGAACGTCCGTAACTAACAGGAAGATCCATAAAACGTGCTTCTCGTAGGTGTTTATCTTCTCTTTTACGTACCACTCGTTTTATCGGTCTTTGCTTGTGATCATCAGTGTTCAATATTTGAAGATTATTTTTGAAATCAATAAAATAATCATCCAGTTGAGCTCGTGGTTGTTTATCTTGAAATGCTTCTTCGATAATTAAATTTTCTAAATCTGAGTAATGACTCCATGTAGCTCGTTCAGACTTTGAAAATGGATTTGGATTTGATTGCCACATCCATTCAACAGTTTTTAAAGAATTATTCGATGTTGACGGAAGTACAGAGTAAGCCATAATAATTATACACTATTAGGCTGTTATTTGATGGTACAAATACGAAAATAAACAAATTTTGATATTATCTGAAAGTCGAAAAACAAAAGATGACGACTAAATCAGCAGTGAGTGCGATTTTGAAGTGTCATTGAATTTTTGAAATTCGATAAAACTCATTCAAGTCTTATAAATATGAATTATTCTGAAATTTTTTGTAAAAATACCGATAATTTCGAATAATTTTAAACACGTTGAAGCTTTAAAATTTGCTATTTCTAATTCGTATAAAAAATATTTAACTTCGTCTCTATTTCTTAGTCATTTTTTTCATTTGATATTGATATATACAAATAAGATTATAATTGCTTGCAAAAGTTTTGAAAATAATAAAACTTCAGCAACACTTACCGAAATAAGCATTATTTTAATTTTCTTTTTCAACTTAGAAGTTCTCTCAAAATAAAGTTATTAATATTTTTCGACAGAATAACACAAAATTTAGCAATAAAAATGAATTGGAATACACAAACTAATATTTAGAGAACTTTTTAATCAATCATCGATGAAAAATTTCTATAAAAATTTCTCTTTTGTTTAAATGAAAACTTGTTTGTTTTTATTCTGTTTTATTCTAAACGGAAAATCAAATGTTTACGGACGAGATATTTGTTTGCTTTTACTCGACATGAAAATATTGGTGAAGAGTGAAAAACTTTGATTTAGAATCAAAATTTTACGTTCTTTTTTTTTGAAAGGCTCGAAAAAAAACTCTTGGAGCTAAATTGATAATTTCAAACTCCAGTTTCTCCTGAAATCAGAGTTTTATGATTCGTTTTGGATTTTTTTCCCTGTAAGATCTGCTGCATCCACTACAAGAATTCTCTAGAAAAACAGCACGAGCAGAGAAGCAGCATTCAAATTCGGTAAATCATTGTACATGAAATAACAGTGTCTGTTCAATGACATGTCGAATACGAGAATTAATGGCATATATAAGAGTTCTTGTGGACGATTTTTGCAAGGGTCAAAAAGCAGTGAATGACTTTTGTCTAATTAACACAAAGACTTAGAAATAGATAGAAACTTCATCAAACCAACCTAGGTAAATGAATTCAATACTGAGACCTATCGGATTTTATTGAATTTATGCGTCCGATAGAATCCGATGGGGTACAGGGAAGCGAATCTACTAACGGATCCGACGGATGAAATCTATTTAATTAAATAAGTACTAATTACTAATTGGTGACAATAGTAGAGATCAGTCAGAGCGAAGTGTTGGGCTCCGTCGAATTGCGATAGCAGGATCCCATCGGATTCTAACACTAGGAATTCGGATGTCGTTTAGTTTTCCGAATTCCGATAGGTTTTCGTCGGTTTCACAGAAATCCATATAAATTTTATCGGATTCCTGCTGGATCCGAGTCGGTCCTATCGTCGGATTGAATCTTCTGTGTCATTGAAAAAACTTTTGAAAACACGAAAAAAAAATGACCTTAAGCAGGAAGCGATCGACTAGCAATACAAGGTAACTCGTCTTTAAAAGCAATCGATTGAAATAATTTTTCCATTAAAGCAATCATTCTTCCTTCGATGAACATGAATTAAATTTTTTCACCTCATCTAGTAATTTAAACGAATAGATTCGAATCTCAGGACGATAACAACTCCATTCACTATCGAATTTTCAAAATTAAACCAATATGAACGTGAAAAGCATTGTTTTTAGTTCACTTTCTTAGTAGGAATTGTAGAGAAATCCTCGGCTAATTGTGTTCCTGTTAAGAGATACACAATCAAAAATGAGCATAAATTTGAAAAATAAGTTTAAGACTAGGAAGTAGAACTCCTAATGTTGTCAGAAAATGAGCATTTAAATACTGAAATCCGCATTATATATTAACGCATATTCTTGAATGGAATTCACAAATTTTTGAAAGAAATATGTTTCAGATTGATTAATTATGTCACTTACTATACAAAATGAAATAATTAATGAAATGCGAAAAACATTTTTGAAATGCTTACAGTCCTTATAATGAGATGATTTAGTTATTCTCGAGATAATTTACTGGTTGATAGAGGACATGGGAATATGATTGATTTCGACAATCTGAGAATTTGTTAGAATAATGAAGGATGTGGATAAGGATGTTTGAGAGTTCTTAATTGAGATAGAAATGAAAGATTTCTTATGTCGTATGTATTCGCGTTTACGAGGTGATGATATCGATGTTTGAAAACAATAAAATACTTAAGATAGAAAACTTTAACATTCAGAGTGTATTCGGTTATCATGGACGACGGATATAACAATAAATTGAAACTAAGTCAAAAAACGAAAATGTGTCTGATTAT
>CAJNOL010001415.1:6067-59712 GCA_905250125.1 Rotaria sordida | reverse complement strand
GAATATTAATTCCAGAAAATTTTTCTATTGATCAACCATTAATTAAAATAAATGCAACTGATTTGGATTATGATATAAATGGAACAATAAATTATTCTTTACAAATAAATTCTTCATGGCCATTTGAAATTAATTCTAAGACAGGTGAAATTTATTCTCGACAATTATTTGATTATGAATCAGAATTTAAAAATTATTTATTAATTATTGATCTTGAAGATCAAGGTTTTCCAAAAAAAAATAAAAATAAAAATGCTTGTCAATTAGAAATAAATATTCAAGATATAAATGATAATCGACCTGATTTAATTGATGATAAACAAACAAAAATTTTTATTGATCTACAAGAACCATTTAAAAATGAAATTGTTCTATTAAATGTTAAAGATTCCGATTCAGATGATAATGGAAAAATAAAATATACTTTACTAGCAGATGATAATAATTCTTTATTTATTATTTATCAAAATGGTAGTTTACAAATGGTACAACAAATTAATCAAATATCTTTATTTAAATTAAAAATTTTATTAGGTAGATATAAAATACTTTAATCAGTTTTCGAAATAATATTTATTTTATTTTAATTTTTATAGAAGATTACGGTATACCATCTCAACAAACAATAATTAATCTAATCATTGCTATTGGTGATTCATCAATACCATCATTTTCAACATTTGAAAAAGTTCAATTAAAATATTCTCGTCCAAGAACTATTGGTCTTATCTTAGGTTTAATAGTTTTAATAATAACATTTGGATTATTTTTATGTATAATTATTACTTGTATATTACTTCGAAAACATCGTCGACGACATCAAGCAGCTATTATAGCACGAAGTAAACTTTTATGTTCATCATCACAACAATTAACATCATCCGGTTCGACAGCAACAACAAATACAACATCATCATTATCAATTGAACATCAACAAATAGCAAGTATTATTCAAATAAAACCAACCTATCGGCATGAGAAATATTATGATCAACATTCATCACAGTCTTATACAGGTATATTTTTTATTCATTTTAAGAAATTTTTTAATTAGATTTAAAAATATTTAGTTGATACATCATCACCTGAATCTCGAACATATAGAATTCTTCATGTCCCTGAAGATAACGAATATTATATGCATTATTATCAACAAGAAAAAATAGATAATCATAGTTCTGATCATGGTTATCATGGAAGTAATGAAACAGGTTCATCATCATCATCTTCATCACATATATCAATGCGTCGTTCATATGTGGTTAATCAATTACCAGATTTTGTTACCAGATGTAAAAGTGTTAATGGAGGATTTCTTATTGAAATGAATGTTGATGGTAGTGATGAAGATGCAAGATAAAATTTAAATACTTTGTTTTGTATATTATATTGTTAAACTAATGATCTTATTTATTATTTCTGTGTTCTAAGAAATAAATAAAAATAATATTTTGTCAAATTAAAGAAAACATATTTATGCATTTATTTTTCGTTCTGATCTAGAATAATTCCATTCAGAGTTTTAAAAGAACAAGCAATGGATAGAAAAAACATACTCAAAAGAGAGAAAACAATACTCAAAAGAGAGAAAACATATAAGTTTAATTGAAATGTATGGCAAGGCTTTTTTCCCCTTGATAATATCACTATATAAAAAGACACTTTTTTCTCAGGGACTAAATCAAAAATAAAAAGATCTGACGTTGTCAAATTCTAGAGTACAATTTTGTCTTCAACTTAAATCAAGCGCGATCTTTCTCGCAGGTGAAATGGATGGGTGTTGGTGTGCTTGCCGTTATCGGAATGGATGTGTAACTGTGAGTGGCTAGGTGTGCTTGAGAGAATAGAAGATTCTTCCGCTTCTCACACACCGTCGAATACTGTCGACAATTTCAATCGAAAATGATCCATCACATGGATTTGTGAACTATGACATTTCAAGCGATAGTCTAGAGTGGTATCAATTGAAATCAGGTACTCAATTATTACTTTATACTGAAAGTTTTTCTTGATTTGAATGAAGAAAAAAATACGGATATAATTCATCACGAAATGTAATCAATTATTGACGAATACAATAAAGTTTACATGAATTGACTTATCTTGCCGATTTATTGAAATGATTATTCAGAACAAATCCCATCGGTCAACTGACATGATCTAGTTTGAATCCTAATTTATCATACTTACTACATGTTCTTTTTCAAAAGCTTGATTCTCAGTTATATAATCAACAATTATAAATCTCAACCTGTACGACATATAAAATTTTGTGTACTTGAAGTTACAAAGACTTATTTGACAAATCATATCCCTCCTTCCTTTCTTTGGGCGTTACATCTTTCTGTGGACTTACACAATTAATGAGTTATATTTATCCATAGTAGACATTATATGTTTTCTTTATTTTAGTGCAGATTATGTTGTATTATTTTCTTTTTGAAAGAAATTTTCTGGAAAAATGTGCCACACTCACAACCTGATCCTATGTCATTGTCTATGATTCGTAGAATTTTTTATCAGTGCTCAAACGATGGTACTGTCAGTGAAATTATCGGCGGTGGGCCTTGACCATTTAAATCATTGATAACATGACGTTTCATTTGATAATAATCTGGTGCAGTTGATCCATACGACTGAATTTGAGAATGTCCATTCGAATAAGATTTTCCTAGAACATGATACACTTGTCCAGCAATGATTTCACTTCTTTCCAAATAATAACGGTAAACAACTGTTCCATTTGTGTCATAAACTGACCATCGATACAATTTCATTATTAAATTGTCACCTGGATAAAATGGAACAGGAGAAAAGAATTCTGCTGCCTCGACGTGATATGAACCAATATCAAATATATCTCTAGCAAAACTATCTAAATTTGGTGGCCATAAATCACCTAAAGACTGTTTTAGCTCTTTCAGCTTTGATACGATGTGTTCAGCACGAACTCGATCTTGTTTCATTTGATCGTTATCATCAGCGTAAATATATAGTTGAATTAAAGCTCGTGTGCAATTATAGAACAATTCTTGGATAGCTTGTCTTAGTTCAGGAGTTGTAGTTGTAAATTTTTGTTGCCAATCTCGGCAAGCTTCGTCTATAGCACGTAAAATAAGTTCCTCGTCGATTGTAGCTGGCATTACTTTGCTACTTCAGTAATGGTAACTTTCGAAAACTTGACGAACTGAAAGTTAATAATCAAAGTATTAAAACGCTCGTCTCTTTTATACTAAATGTCGCGTAGACGTCCTTACGTAATTACATGCTTAGAAATTATAAATATTTCTTTATGAATGATATTCTTTGTTCCATCGGAAGTTATTTTTTTCTCTATATAATTGCATAATCGATGAATCATCTTTATGCATGAGAGACGTGGGATATATCATGAATGTGATGCTATACTCTATATTTTTCCTCTGAAAAACAATGAACACACACGCATACTCACACTAAAAATCAAACAGAGCGAGAGAAAAAGGTAAAAGTGAAGGATTGTCTTTCATCTTTGTCCTTTTCTTCATTTTTTCTTTTCTCTTTCTGGTCTTTAGTATACATGCGTTATCGTTCCTTTTCTGTTTCTTTCTTATATATATATGAGTGCGTAGTTGCATATATAGAAAAGGCCGAAACAAAAAATGTCGAAACAAAAAACGTCGGGAAAAATGGTTGAAAGAAAAAATATCGAACATATTAAAATGCTGAAAGGTTTGAAAATGATGTAAATAGACAATTTACCATAGAATTGTATTCTATTGGTATCTTGTGTAGCTTTATGATATTCTAGGTAACTGTTGATTATATAATGTGATTTTTAGAATAAGAGGAAAGATAACCATTGAAAAACAAAACAATCGTTCGAAGAATTAATTTTTTAAAATAGATAAATTAGTCAGTTTTTCTTATAGACTCACTAGTAATTTATGTGATGTCAAATACCAGTGATAATCCATATTTTCTTGTCTCTAACAACGGCACGCCTTTACTAGTATTAAATGCTATTGTCTTTAAAAAAACAAAGAAACTAAAAAGAAAAAGTATTGGGTATGTCAAGCAATTGGATGGGGTGTGTACGTGCACACCAGCATTCAAAATGTTGTCCTGACGATCACCGGCGAACACAGTCATCTACTACATCCATAAAATGTGAAATTAAAATGTTTTCGTACGAAGGTGAAGCAACGTGTTATGAAAGAAACAACTCCAATCGTAAAGCTTTATGAAGAGGAAGTTGTTACATCTCAGATGTCACCACAAACATTAGCAACTATGCCGTTAGCACGTGAATTACGTAAGGACAATATATCATTAACACCACTATTAATATATTATAAATTTCATTCTGGAACCCAGTTTTACATATGTTAGACAAAAAATGCCACCGATTTTACCTGATTCATCGATGTTTGATATAGCTGAACCTTATCAAACAACGTATAATAATGAATTATTTCTAGCTCGTGATATTTTGATTCGAAAACATAAACGAATGTTTGTGTTTTGTACTAAAACACAGCTAGAATTGTTGTTCGACAGCTCGGTAATAATGATGGATAGAAATTTCAGTGCAGCTCCTCCATTTTTTGATCAAATTTATGCAATATATGTCGTAAAATTTAATGCTAGTAATAAATATATTCTCTTGTGAACACAAGATTTTCTATTTCATTGTAGGTTCTCCATGTGTTTTTAGTATATTACCCAATCGTAAAAAATATACTTATTTAGAAATGTTTAAAGAGTTGAAAAACTTAGCTGCACAATTGAATCGTTCATTTCAACCCAGTCGTATTCTAACTGATTATGAACCTAGTATCATTGAAGCAATATCTATCGAAGTAATTATTGATTAATAGAATAGGTATAACTATTCTTTTCTATGTTTAGTTTCCTGATGCAATTCATAGTGGTTGTTATTTTCATCTGACACAGGCTGTTAACAAACGTGTATAAAATCTCAATTTGTCTACAAGCTATGCCGAAGATACTGATATTCGAACTTGTGTTCGAAAACTAATGACTTTAGCATTATTGCCATTGGACAAAGTTCAAATAACATTTGACGACTTACGTACAAATTCATCAGAGAATACCAGACAAATGTTGCATCAATTATTTTTATATTTTGACAATCATTGGATGAAAAGTATTCCATTAGCACTTTGGAATGCTCATGGATACAATCATCGTACTAATAGTATATGCCAAGGTAACTCTTCTTCTAAACTATTCCGATATTCTTCCAAATTCCTTGGTAGATTTTCATAATCGTCTGAATCAGTGCATTCAAAAATCACATCCAAATATTTGGTCTTTCATCAAGTGTCTCCAAGGTGAAGAAGCTCGATTTAGACACATGTTATTACGAATCAATGTTGGTGCTCAACGTCGGCGAAAAATAGTATCAACCAATGCAATACAACAACGTATTAATACTTTAAATGAATGTTATACAAATAATGAAATTGATCGTAATCAATTATTAGATGGGTTGTCATTAATTGTAGCAAAGTAAAACAAATAAACTTTAATAGCTAACATGCATTGTTAATGTCAGAATTGAAAGGGCTAATTCACAAAAAGTGTCAAAAGATGCCATGATAAATTTATAAAAGCAGTCATCCTTCCTTTCGCAAGTAATTGAAGTTTATTCTTAATAGTAATATATAGAGAACGAGCTAATATTATCTTAGCGATATCTTGAAATTTTATTTCGTCATGACGATTCTCTCTTTATCGACATCGTGTATTTGCTGTTGGAAAGTTGTACATCGCGTTTTAGATATTCTATTTCTATTGCAATTGCAAACAATAAAGGTATTTTTCACGTTGAAATTCCAGTTCTTATTGAAGAGGCAAGCTCGTGGGCGTCCTATAATGTTTCAAAGATGGGCACAAAAAAGTGTTTCTTTTGAAAGCGAGAGGTTCAAGTGAAGATGATTCTAAAATAGACGTTGATTTTAAAGTTGATAGTGTTGACGATAGAGATATTTTGGAAAAATTTGATTTAAATGATATTAGTGATCTTTTAGAACTTTGCCAACAACAAGAAAATTTAGAAAAAATTAGTTTATTACTATATATGATATTACGCTACTTGGGTATTAATTATTTGACGAAAAATTAATGATTTTATTGTCACAAATAGGTGGTATACGTTGCGCAACTGCGCATAAATCGGCAAAAAAATATTTTAACCGCCATCTAATCAAATTTAATATTAATAATCGAGCAGAGAAATGGTCTGGATTGCTGTATGATACTTTCTTAGAGATTGAAAATGAAACTAAACTGTTTGCAACTAATGAATGTCAAAAAACAACATCTGATTTTAAGGCAGCTGATTCACGTAATTTTATTGATGAAAAATTCTATAAAGTAATTGGTGTAGCAAGGATATTAACGATCCATATGTAAGATCTGAACGAAGTTGTTGACTTGATTTAAAGATATGGGAGCTAAATCTAAAAAATTCGCAAAGACCTTATTTTGAAGGCCATGAAAGAGACGATGTTGTTAATCATCAAAAAATGTTTATTAACTATTTCTTGTCCAGTAAAAGTCATTATTATTAACTAACTGATGATGAAACGTCAGCGTGAATGTCTCCAATTCGGCATCCTTCTATTTTAATGTGCCATGATGCATCAGCATTTCGTAGTGGTGAAGTATCGGCAAAACATTGGCTGATGAATGATAGAAGTGGGTATTTTTGGTAAAAGTCCAGGAAGAAATTACATAGTATCAGATGTTTTCATACAACATCCATCTGGTCCATTTTTTAGTTTAAATGATAAAATGGAATGAAGCTACTAAAAAGTATCCAACTTTAGATCAAATTAATGATGTACAATATGTTGAAAGATCAGTAACAGCTAGTATTAATATTGGAATAGACTATTATTTTGATAACAACACTATTCTTGAACAATTTGAACGACTTTTGTTCAAATGTTAGAGCTCAACAAAGAATTTCACAATCATGATATTGAAATAATTGTTGATAATGCACGGACTCATACTGCAGAAAGTCATAGTTTGAATGGCTTTGATAAGTCAGTCGGCACCAGATGATCGATAAAAACGATTACTTATTATGATGAAAATGGTTTCAAAAACTTATCGATTGTTATTTTAAAAATGATCCGCATATGGACAAGAGTAAAGAACTTCTTGAAATTGTGAATGAATTACATATGTCTATTCCAAGAGGATATAACTTGGGAGTATTCACTGTTCTCTTTCTCAACACAACGTATTTCACAATTGTAATTAGTAATGTTTTTCTCTTAGTACACTAGCAAAACTACGTCTTTTATTTTTATAGGTTTCAAAACTTAAAGAGTTAAGTAATAAATGCAAAATTAAGGCTATATTTGCATCGAAATATCACTGTGAATTAAATCCGATAGAAGAATTATGGTGTAATCAAAAACAGTTTGTACAATCACATACAGATAAAAAATTTAACACCATGATTCATCTGGTAGGTCAGTGACGAACACATTTTATCACAAAACAAATATAGAAAAAAATATTTCAACGATTTTGGAGATATCAATATGCTTAGCAATCAGGACAAAATTATTCTCAAACGTTATATTATTCTTTAGTCATTTATGTAAAGCAAATGTATTATCTCATCAAAAGATAACAAATACGAATTTAAATTGAATCAAAACTTTACCTTAGACCATTTTTAGTATTTTCACCTGTATTTTTGTATGCTATATCTTCACTATTTAATATGAACTTTCCTAACAATATGATGAAATCATCGAAATATATTTTAGAGAAACTTAATAATTGTTCCTTGCAGATGATTATTAGAACATGTTCAAATATTAATAGTGAAAAACATGTTGCTCAACTTTCGAGTTGCCGGCACCTTACAACAGCTCGTATACGACCTATAAAGCAAGGTATAATTCATACTTATAAAGCTCATTATCGTAGACTACGGATTGAACATGTTATCACAATTACGAACACCGCCTATTCAGTTGATGATATTGTCTGTTGGATCGACTGTGCTAAGAGACCCATCACAGCAACAACTTTATGAAATGCATTTAAAGAAACTAGATTTGAGATTTCTGTTGTTTCTCTAGACTCAGCTTCGAGAAAAACACTATTTACCAATGAAGATGTTACTTTACAAGAAAATAAATGCTCAGATAGATTTAATAAACTACGCGATCATTTAGCTATTGGTGGTAGCATCATATTAGCTAATAATTTTATGGTGAGTCTCTAATAATCGTTTTGAAATATATAAGGCTAAAGCCTTAATAACTTCATTCTTGACAGTTCTAGAGTGCGAGCTACGACTTACCAGTGTTCAACGAATAGAATGATACTAGTGAAAAGACTTTAGCAATTAATATTATTTCAATCGAAGATACACCTCATGTTGTATATTTAAGTGTTGAACAATTACTATCGTTGTTCGAGACACTTAAGATGGTTCGTTGGTTACACTTGGTGTCAACTATATGACATTCCGATTTATTTCCATTCGTTACACAACTACAATTAAAACTCGTCAATATCTATCTAGATTCAAATATATTCAAACAACAATTTATTCGAGACTTATTTAAACTTATCTAAGTAGCATCTTCAGATGAGGTTAGGACTTGATCTGATTAATGTGTGAAATATTTGAAATAATAAAAAGTTATTGAATAAAATAATATAATGTACTTTAAGGAAGGTAGAAGGTAATAAAACTAATGTTCTAGTTTATTTTTGCTTGACTTCCTCTAATACGATCGCCTTGTTATACTGAACAACTTTCGTCAGTTCCGACAGTATCCATATTAGAGAAGTTTTACTATAGTTAGTTAATTATTTAAAAGAGTCATAGAGACAGTTTGAACGAGGTGAGGTGCAGGTTAGGGTAGGGCTACTTGTTAGAGATGGACGTGAGTGAGTTAATTCTATTGAGTTCATTTGTATAGGTTTATTTCTTCTCAAGACCTTCGCAGTAGACCCTAAAAGTTCAGTCATGAATCACCTAGATGTCCGTGGCACATGGCCGGGTATTCCCAGGCTCATATACATGTCATCTGTCTATAAGTCTACCTCGTGAGTGCCAATAGAATAGTAATGGAATTCATTCGTATTTGAATAGTCATATCTTTTTCATTTGAGGTGATTCAATTGATAGAAATAAGAAAATCTAAACTATGCTGATGAGTCTGTTCAATAGAAAAGCGTTGCACTCGATGATTGAGACGATCGACGACATAGAGATGACCATGACGATCGAAGGACAAACTCCTGGGACTATTGAGCTGATTTGCTCCTGCTCCTGGACCATTTCCACCTACGATGACAGCGCCTTGCTTCGCTCCTTTAGGCCAACGCATAACACGATTATTTCCGGAGTCTGCCACATAGATAGTACCAAACGTATCGATGAACAGTCCATTAGGATACGACAATTGTGTCAGAGCATCTCCATTGCCTTGGCCCCCAGCGACAACAATCCCTTCTTTTGCACCCTTTTTCCATTTCATCACACGATGATTTTCGTTGTCCGATACGTAGACAGCTTGTTGTCGATCGACAAAAAGATAGGTTGGCTCTTTGAGTTGATTGAGACAATCACCGATACCATGACCACCGGCCACGATAGTTCCATTCTTGTCTCCAATTTGATATCGTCTTATTTCATGTTTGTTTTCGTCGGAGATATAGAGATATCTCTCATAATCCATGGCTAATCCGTAACAATCGATGTTCTCTAGGAGGATTTCTCCTTGACGAGTGTCACTACAACGAGACCATTGTACGACTCGTCGATTCCCTCGATCACATACAATGAGACTATTCGTCTCTTCGTCGATTAATACATCGGTTGGACTATTCAATTGATTCAATAGATTTCCTGAGCCTCGACCACCAGCTACCACTTGTCCATTCATATCACCCATCTCCCATTGGACGATTTGATGATTACACAAATCAGCGACGACTATTGTTTGATCATCATCAATAAAGAGACCGTGCGGACACTTGAGCTGAATGGTAGCATCATTCCATCGATGGCTCCCAGCAACGGTCACACCATACTGTGTCCATATGGCATTGGCTGGAATATTGGGCATTACTACAATGAACCAAAAAAAAGGAATCATCATCGTCGTCGAAGTGATCGCCCTCTGTCGTGGACGTGCGCTCCCAATGAAACCTTCTTCGTCGAAGAAACCTGCTTAACTTTCGAAAATATGTTTGAGAGTTTTCAGAGGGTGTTTCTGTAATATATTCAAGATAGAAAAAAGTTTTTTATGAAACCTCGAGACGTTCTTTCTGTGGATGTAAATTCATGAACCTTTATAGTTTCCTTTCAAAAAAATGATTTGGCACTGATCCTCACATCTATATCACTTCCCTAATTTCAATCACGCTCATTCGTTCAGAAATCTTGAAAGACTTTGTCAAGATCCTGTATTGAATCCTAGAATAATTCTTATTTGCAGAACTTCTCATAGGTAAATAGAATAATTGTCAGGAGTTATTTATGCTTCTGGTAAGATAGTTTTCTGAATCGAGAATGCTGAATTCAACTAGGACTCATTCTTGATCCTACTCAAGATTTCAACAGAATGTTTAGAGAGTGTTCAACTAAGATTTTATCAGATTTTTGCAAGATCTTTTCGAGATCTTCGTATAGCGATCCTGCATAGTAAAATTAAAAGCTAGACAAGACGAAGATAGTAGAAAGAAAATAACAAGATCTATGAGAAACCAACGATGAGAATCCTAACACGATTCGATCGGGATCACAGAAATATGACACATACTCGTATCTAGAATTTTTTTGCGATTCTTATCCAGTATCCTATAAGGAGATATTCAAGAATCAATATTTCAAATCGTTTGAAGATATATGCAAATTATAATCACGATTTCGAATGAAAAATATAAGGATTCAGTTAGCATCTTTCAGAATGATTCTCTCGAGACTCTTTTGGGTTTCTGGAGAGATTTTTTTCTAAAGTAGAAATGCAGAACTTTAGTGAGATTCACTCTTGATCCTGTTGAGGATCGTGCCAGAAATCACAGAGCGCATACAGGCAAGATTGAATCAGATTTATGTCAAGACCTGGTGAAATTTCTCTGTATCAGGACATTTGTAGGATTGAAAGCTAGTTTAGATGACAAATCCGAGCGAGTAAAAAAACAGCATTCATTACAATCTTAAACTGAGAAATCTTGACAAGATCTCATGATGATCCTAGGAATCTGATACAAACATGTTATCAGAATCTTTGTTATAGCTGCTCAGAATTGTGTTCGGAAGTTTTTGAGAACAATCATCTCAAGTCTTTTGAAGAGAAAAATTAATCCTACTGGAGTCTTGAAATGAATGAATAAATTTGATACAAGTACATTTGATCAAAACGATTTTACGACGGCATTTGATGATTTCAGTTTCAAGCATTGGCAGATCCAGCAGCACAGTGATTCGGCGACCGCCATCTCATAATGCATAGAATTAATAATGAAGCCTTTTAGAGAGTCTTTCTAATAAACATTTGGAGGAAGCAATTAAAATCTTGAAATGGAGAAAGCCATCAAAGGATATCAGTTTCGCCTGTTAAATACGATCCAAATGGTTAGTAGACCTCTTTAATAAATAACTGTGACACATGCAACAAGGACATTAATCATTTTTCTTATTAATTGACAATTGACTTAAAAATGCTTCAAAGTAAACAAGAATAAACAAAAATTTGAAGCATCAAAAGTAAAACAGCACTGCTATTTCGATTTTAAAAAAATAATCTCCCCATCTATCTAGAGGTTTTGAATACTCTGTGAAAAAGATATGATTTTCCCATAAATGTTGTGCGAAAAAATGTGAACGCCTGGTGATGAAATTAAAATTTTTTTTAATCTTTAAAACAGCCATTTAATATCTCAATCAGATCTCTATGAGGTTAAAATTCATCCTTAAATTACTATTTTTCAAAAAAGAGCCCAATCTAAGGAACAACAATGAATAGCAAGAAGGACATAGAAATACATGATAGGCGTTAGTCTTAAATAAAACTCGACACTTCCAATCCTTTCAGTCAAATTTTAAGCTACTATTTAAATAATATCAATTCACGCCATTATTATTAGCATAATTTTCATCACAAATAAATTTGTTTGAAAATAATTTTATGATAAGTCAAATATCTTTCTCGTCTTCAGATAATATTTTAAAATGTTAAAAACAAGACGTAATGAAATAGCTATGGCATATATTTGTCGAGATATAAATATAAAAATGGATTCTGTTATTAATGAATTTTCGAAATGTAATGATCATCCATTTCTTTAGCTTTAGCCGCACACTGTCTCTTAAATAAAAAATTCTTTTTTTTAATGAATTTTCAGGCTTAATAGATGAAACAGATATAGAGAACGTAAGCGCAAAAGCGCCCTATTTGATTAATTTCGAGAAAAAATCGCAGTAACTTAGAACACATTAATTAGAAATCGCCATCGTCTCGTTCGCATCATGGATCTGTCACTACTTTCGAAAGAAATAAATAAATGACGCTGTAACAAATAATCTTCGCTACATGAACACTATAATGGATAAAAGAAAGTATATTATTATGATAACTTATATAGAAGCTGCATGTAGAAAATCAAGATGAGGCAAAAAACCACTGATTAGTCAAGTTCATACATTTTGTGAAAGTATTGACAGCATTCTATTATGATTCAACATCGAAAACTGAGCGGAAAAATGTTACTTGATTGGGTTTAAAGTCAATCAAGTAAATAGAATTGATCCGATATTCAAAGTTGTAACGTGCATCTGTGCATATATTGATAGATACGTTTGTAAAACCTTCTAATTTTTTGTGAGACAAGAAAATGCTAAGTGTCTTTTACTCTCAAAATTGTTCGACTTTGATCTACAAAAATACTTGAGAAAACTGAAATTTTCCTGATTACAGCAATGTAAGTAGCCAAACTTGTCAAACATCCCGTCGGGCATAGCAATTTCCCTCATCATCGGTTATTATCCGAGCAACATCAATCACATAGTCGAGATAAATACAAGGCTGGAGGGTTTGAGTGTGTGGATGTGCGTGGCTGTGAGAGCATCAGTGGAAGTATGAATCTTCTCTCCATTCAGATCCATACCATCACATTCACACACCAACACTCTGGACAAATATATTAACGATTCGGTCAATATCTGCATGCAATAGTTTGAATTATCATGACGAATAGAAAGTATGTTTATAAAAGTATGTTGTCAGCTCAGAAAAAAAATGCTGAATACACTATTTTGGTGAGATTCAATTCAGATCAATAGATCTACTTACGCAGAAGTTGCATTTTATTCTCCAGCTGATTGAGTTTCTTTGTGAGTTTTATCGTTCGCTGATCGATAAGCGCCGTTACATCCCTTTGATTGTGGTTTTCTCCTTGAGATTTTGTGGCAAGTGTTGTTATTTGGTCATAAACGCATGCTATTTCATTCTTTTGCCTCGCAATTTCACTCTGAGTGTCTTGAAGTTGAATCGTATAGCTTTCAATTTGCTTTTCAAACTGAATCATCTGTTGTTTCACTTGCTCTTCCAGTTGAGTCTTCTGTTCTTCGATGCACTTTTTTATTTGAGCCTTATGCTGTTTCACTTGTGATTCTAATACAATTTCCTGAGATTCAGCCAGCTTCTCTTGTTGAATTTTTTGTTCTTTAATTTCCTCTCTAAGTGAAATGATCTGCTGTTTCGCTTGCTGTTCTACTCGTTTCTCTAATTGAGTCATCTGTTTTTCAAATAGGTTGTCATAGTGAATCGTCTGCTGTTTCGTTTGCTCTTCCAGTTGTATCTTTTGTTCGTTGGCTTGCTTTTGGAGTTGTTCTAAGAGTGAACTCTGCTGTTGGATTACGTTATGCAGCTTTTCACCTGATGCTCTTGACTTATCGAATACACATGTTTTCATATGATTGCTCAGTTCATCTCTACCTCCAAACCATGGACATCCGATTTTCTTCATAGGACATTCCACTGTGAGCTTTCGGCAATCTCTGCTGATGTGTTTATCAAAGTCTCCTCTGTATAAATTTGTTTCCTTACAACGTTTGCATTTGATTGGAAGTTTATCGAGCATTGAGAAGACCGTACCTGGAGGATGTGGCGTTAAGTCGTCAATGCTTAAAAATTTATCACACAATTGTGATGGACAAGACGAATAATTCTCAAGATATTCTTCAATGCATAGACGACAAAAAGTATGGCCGCATTGAGTCATTGTGGGATCAACGAAAGGATTTTGGCACAGTTCGCATATCAGATATGGATTAAAGTTCTCCTTTCCGATATATTCGTAGTTAGTGCTCGACGTCATCTAAAAAAACAGAAAGTACTGGTCTTCTGACTATAAGTATCAAGTAATCAAATCGCTGAGGGTGTGGGTGTGTGTACTGCGTGTGAAGACAATACACACACCCACACCCTCATGTTGATGAGCTTGCAAGTCTGATTTTCATACTCTCAGGTATTGTTCTGCGGCCTGCAACACTTTCTCTCCTCCTGATGTATTGATATGTGTGGAGAAGTATTCGCTGGCGCCCTACTACCTTGCTGGATGATCCAAAGCTTGTTATTCATCGCTACATTTCAGCAGTTTAGCTTTAATAATTTTGTACCTTCTTTCATGACATTTCTAATTATGTTATAGTAATAGTTCAATTGCAGTCTTTTGAGTAAGTTATGGTGATACATAGAATGGAACAGAAAGGAAGCAAAGTAATGATGTAAAATATAGACAACGTCATAGAACTGAGATACATAAAAATATAAAATAAGTGTGAGGTAGATGTGAAAAAGTAAGTCAACTAGAAAACTAACGGACAAACATTACTCAGTCGATTTGCTAAAAGAAAAACCAGTCATTGATTTCAATTTCATTGTTGTCTTGATTCTTCTTAATATTTCGATCATATTTGTGCTATGTGTATGACTTTTAAATACCTTTGATTCATTATTCAAAATATCCTAATATGTTACTCACCACAGTCAAATAATTTTAATCAAAACAGCGGTGAAAACTTCAATGATGTGTTGTGGTCGGTTTTCGGTTGAATCGCGTACGTTACACGGTTTGTTCTTTTTGTTCTGTTGAATGATTCGTTGGTTACTTTTGGAAGGGAGCAACATTTTACTTATCTTATCTACCTTGTTATTATTTTAGTTGAATATCTTTCGACTAGGATCTTTGTTGAGAATAACTGCGTTTATTAATAGTAAAGCATTTACGATGAAAAGTATACCTTAATGAAGCTACTCACCAAGCGAGTACGACTTGCCAGCATGAGTACTCAAGTTACTCGTACGAGTATTTGAAGAATTTTATGTATATGAATACTGTATGTGTACTCATACGAGTACTCATATTAGTTTTTCTTTGCAGATTAACTCATAGAAAAAGACATGAGTACTCGGTATACTACTCAAACGAGTACTCATACTAGTTTTTCTTTCCAGATTAACTCATAGAAAAAGTCGTGAGTACTCGGTATAGTACTCATACGAGTTTTTCGCAGAATATTTAGTGAAACACTTATACACTGGTATGCACAAAAATAAATTGAAATTATGTAACAAAGAAAAACGATGTCATTTCAAATGAAAAGTAGAGAAGAACTGTTTTAATGAATTCTATATTTTATCCTCTTATTTTCTGATGATTGATTTATACGATTTCATTAGATGATGGCTTGAAGAAAAAAAAGAGAAGGACTTTTCATTTTTAACTGTTAACTTCGCGAGTAAGATTTAATATTGAATTAAACATATTAATCGAAATTCATTCTAGTCTCAATTTCTAAATTTAAATAAAAAGTTCTGTATTAACATAAAGTTTTTCAGATTGATGATGGATCGTAATAGAAAAAGAGAACTAACGACTTTTGTTTTCAAATCGATTGCAATTTTAAATTATAAACACATGAAGACAATGACTACAGACGCATAATTTATTTTTACTTTTTTTTTTATAAATTGTTAAATGATTGTCAATATAAATGATTTTTAAACACTTATCTTTTTTGTTGTGTATCAATCAATACTGAATCTTTATTTGTAATCACATATTTCAATTTCACGGAATAATCTATCATTTATTTTTCGCTAAATTTATTTTACTGTCACTTAATCAGCTTACTGTACTCTTACTTTATAAGGTTGAGACAAAGAAATCTTCATCGTTCGTTATAGAAGAAAGTTAGATATTTCTTTATCTCTAGTATTTGTGTTAAAAACTAATGCAGATAACGTAATACTTGTAACTCTCGTATTAATTGTTCTCTCATATTTTCAATATGTAGTATTGTATTTCGTGCTTTTAATTTTATATAAAAAATAAAATGGACGTAGTGCAACGATAATGAACAGAATGTAGGCCTATGAGTATTTTACATAAACGACTAGAGTACTCAAAAACTATATAGGAGTACTCGTGAAACACTCATTATTTTAAGACAAGCACTCGATGGTCGTACTCAGATCCTAGCGCGAGTACTCGATAGTCGTGCTCGGATACTCAAATTCTAGCACGTGTACCACTGGAAAGTACTCAAAAGCCTTGAGTACTCATGAGTTCTCACGGCATTTTCTAGCGTGAGTACTTTTTGAATACTCTCTTGATGAGTACCTTCACTAGGGATATCATGAGTGAATGCAACCAAAGCAAAGATGCATTATTGTGCAAGAAAGTTCATTTCGAAAACAGTAATGTGCATTTCTCTATAATGTAAAGTCGTGGACATCGTTCACAAATATGCAATGAACAACAATGATCAACTTCTTCATTCATTATCTATTCCAAGATACGACTGTTGATAGTTAGTAAAGTATACCTATTCTAGGAAAGGCTTCGTGTTTTATTCCATACCTGAATAAAAAAACTTATGTGAGTATGAAAATGAAAATATTTTTTAAGACGATACAAAAATTGATAATTTTCAATATACAGAATGTACCAAAAGTTCATCGGAAAAGTAAACATAGATATATGTTACACAATAAAAGCGATTTCTGTATTTTTTATAACATGATAGAAAGTTCTTTGAAGTTTTGTTTCTTGTAATTTGTTTTACAGTGAATGTTCAAAATGATGACACCCAACTGAAACATAAGTATGTCGCTTACAAAATATTAGACAACAGAAAGTACAGTTTGCCTTTGAGTCAATTTCTTTTTGTTACTGATATTCATTTTAAATTGAACTTGATATTCAGTAACCATCATATAGACATTGATTTTTTACTTTATGTTTATTGATAAACTGATTGAAATGAAAAGCAATTTTGTTGAAAAATAATTGAACTCTTTTGATTGTTACTGTCCACTACCGATGGGATCAAAGTTTCACATATATGAACTTGAACTTGTGCACTTAGGTATGGGTTCAGTAGAGAGAAGATTCTTACACCACCCTTACCCTCATTGACCGATGTGGACTGAAGGATAGAAGGAAGGAGATATTCTTGGAAAAAAAGAACACTTTTCGAATCCTATTCTGTGTTATTTTGTTGAGAAAAAGATCAAAAATTTATCGGGTGAAAGATCAAAATCCATTCGCATTAAATTCTCCACTGCTATGTTGTCTCTGACCAATACTCTGCCATATATATATCATGCATATACTTAATAGCGCATTTTCCTAATCATCACGTAGATGTCTCTATAATGGACATCTATTAGTTCGATACTTCTTACATTTATTATTTCTGTTTTCTCTCATCAACGTTTCTTTTCGACGTATGTTGATCATTTCTTTTGGAATGTCCAAACGAATTTTTTAACTTTCAATCGATATGATTATTGAGGTAGAAGGAAGTGAAGAGTTTTGTATTTTATTCTCGAATTGCTGAAATAAAAGTATGACATTATAGATGATCAAAGTAATTGAAACACTTTCACTTCTTAATCTCGTTAACTTTTACAATGTTGAAAGTTTTTGAAACATCTGTAATTCTAGATCAGTATATCGTATAAGTGTTTGTTTATTTTCCACCACACTATTGAATAGCCTTTTTGTTTCTGTTGGATTAGATTAATCTGTTGATTTACTTGTTCATAATTAATAGACGGCTTTTAACAGTTATGTATTTGTTAATTTATATGATTAATTGTTTCGAAAATAGCCTTGAAAATATTTCTATACTAAACATGAAAATTTAACTTCTAATTTTTTACATGAGGGTTTTAACTGAGTGACCGGACTTTTCGTCATACAGGCAAAATGTTGCGAGATTTTATTATACAATATACTTGTGTACAACCAATTAATTTTGTAGAAAGTAATTGCGGTGAATGAAGCAACATAGTGAGGACATACTGTCATCTTGAAAAAAAATTTTGAGTTGAAAGAAGATCGACACGTTTATAAAACCTACAAAGATTTTCTACAGGTATATCTGAAGAAAACTTACTCAATCTTTTCGTAGATTATCTTGGCAAAAGAAAATTTTCTAAGAGATATACGAAACATTCGCAATGCCACCAAAAACTTATATTTTGTTGTGAGGACCCGAAACATTTTCATATAAACGACTCTTCTAATGTACTCAAGCGAAAGTGCGCGAACTGATTCCGGTCGAAAAATTTATAAATGTGGTTGAAACTTGGAACTAGGAATTCAAATGTGTGGATATGAGATGTCGATCTTCTTTTCACTAAACCACATTCAAAACAGAATTAATGTAGAACCTCTGCATCGTCCGTTAATTAGAATTAGTTCGTTGGTTTCCTTATTTAGTCAAATATCCCTTCAGTTATTATCGAAACAACAACGAATTGTCATAATTCAAAAGATCATAAAAATAATTCATATTTGGATCTTTTATCACTAAGGACTATAAATGAAAATCGAACATTAAAGTGTACTGAACAAAGTAAATCAAATTTTATTTAAGAAAATTTATATATTTAGTCTTAGCTAAATAAAATATTTGATTCATCTAATAAATTAATTGAAAGACCTTTTATTCCTAAACATAAATAATATGAAATAGAAAAATTTTTTAAAGAAATTAGGAAAAAAGAACATATTTTTTTAATATTTAGACATAGAAGAAGTTATATGAAAATGCGAAAAAAAAGAATTATATTTGAGCTAGATCCTTTTTTTTCCAAGACCCATTTATTGTTAATGTTAGTAACTAACATAAAGTTCAAGAAACCATAAGCGATTGGATTAAATCTTGGACAGTTTTAACATTTTATCGAAATCTGACATCTATGATTTATTTTTTATTATCTACCTCGCAACTTTTGTTATACAAAGACTTGTTTTTTTATTGACAGAATGGTTCCTGGTTTGGTACTATTCTTTTGTCACTCTGTAAAGGTTAGTATATATTTTAGATATTTGAATAACAATTCTCATTTGTTATAGTGATACAACGTCCATTGAAAAAAATCAGAATTCTGTTTTAAAATTTGACAATAGAAAGTTGTCAAAATATTATGATTTCTATATCGGTGCCAACTAACAAGATGTGAAACTTAATTCTATAATTTCTTCAGTTGTTGAACGAAAAGTGTTCAATGATGACGAACTCAATAATTCATCAAATATAACACGAATCATCAACCTTCGTATTATCTTTCGGATTATAAAACTTCAAACTATCTAAATAACTGCATTCTCGAATTATACATGAAATAATTCAATAATGCTATATTGTCACAGGAATAAAGCAATACTACCTTCGATCTTTCTCGAAGAAAAGTTTGATAACCTTCTCGTCGTAAAATTTCTCAAAGAAAAATACACTAAAAGATACGTCGTGGTTAGGACTACAACATATCTAAAATCCCAGCTGATAGCTCTTCCATGATACTACTAAAATTCATGAACGAAACTGTATTCTTATTTTTCTCTGACTTGATCCCTTTCTCATAAAAAATGGCACTCAAAAAAAAAAGAAAAATAATAGAAATAGCCTATATTTTGTAAAGAAAAAAAGTCTCTATCATTTGAGAATATGATCCAAAATTTTGAAGAATTGTGATCCTTGCCATTTTTAACCAAGATGAACTAATATTTGGATTTTCATAATAACTTTTTATGGGCTTTCGAATGAAATAATCAAATTCAAAATCTAAAACTTTTCCGCAGCCAATTCCTGCTTACGTTGATTAGTGTTCTGACAGATTTCGCCTTAAATGTATATAGAATAAACTCAAGTACAGAATGCTTTTGATAGCGAGACCATATTAATGTATTTCAGATAAAAAAAGTCTATGAAGAGTTCTATTGTGTAAATCAATAATTATATGATTTTGCTAGGTTTGAAATCGACATATGCATTTTTTGTTTATATGTTTTTAATAAATATGAATATTTAATGAGATATATTATCAACATTTTATTACACAATGCGAATATTGATGAAATAATTGTTATAGATAAATATATCTCAAGAAAAACTTCACAAATTTAGTAAGAACTAATATAGAAAGTTGAAAGTAATCTATGGGCAAAGGTTTGATAATACATTAAAAGAAAAAAAAAACAATAAATAACACTGGAACTTGCAATAGTCTTCTTAATTATTCGTTACGAAAATTATTTCTCATTTTAATTTTGCAACGCTTAAAAATGCATTTCTAACACGTATTAACTAGGACCCGTTTAAATGTGTTTCAAAATTTCATGAAGCCATATGTATTATTTGTAGCGTTTGGTGTTCACTCTCCTAATGACTATGAGTATTACTGATCGAATATTCAAGTTAGATTTATTAACAATTTGAATAAAATCAAAAAATATAATTATGTTTAATAATAGTGTGAGATTAATTATTTTTATCTGTTATGTGAATTAAATTGATATTTTCTCTAAACTGTGTTAATAATTGCATTATCATTGCATTTCCAATTGTTAAAGTTAGTTATTCAACGCGACTGAAACTTGAAATAATGGGAATTAAATTATTTAGAAGTCTAAAACTTCATCAATCAATAAAAAATTATGATTTTTGTTAAGTTTTTAATAAAATACCACTAACACTTCATTTATCATGCATTTCAGTTATGAAAAGTTTATTTAAAATTGAAAAAAAATTTTTTTTTCTTAACTAGAACAATTTCAATGCTTGAACTAATGGTTATGTGATAAATCTATAAAGATCTGCTCATCGTTGCATCTACCAGAATTTTCCATAACATTTTCTTAAATTGTTTCGTTTTTAAATCGATATCACATATGAATAATGAGTTTTTTATATTAAGTAAAAGTCAAATTGCAAACATGACAGATCAAATTCTTACTCAATTTCATCCTTAATTGAGATAAACCAAACCATAATATTATTATCTACTAATGACATATAGGATATGCAATCACTCTCTTATTTTTAGAGACCATCTATTGAGTTTATGCATACGATATATATAATCAAGTCATCACATATGAGTGAAAAATAACACGATGAAAAGAGAACTACTATTCTTTTTTTTTGTATCAATGAGATTCTCTTCTCTTATCCTTGGATTTATAGACTATATAAGATCTGGTGACATAAATAATACTCATTCTTCATAAGTCATATTATCAGATTAAAAGAAAATCTTATTCTTTTGCAACTATGGCGAGCGAAGGGTACGTATTGATTAGTATGAAAATTTTTATTAATTATTTTCAATAGAATGATTCATGATCCCAATGATCCAGAATTTCAAGAATCAATGAAATATTTAGCATTACCGACTGAAGAAAAAATTAAACTTCGATCTCAGCCATTTGATGCTAAAAAAGCATGTTGGATACCAGATCCAAAAGAATCATTTATTGCTGCTGAAATTGAAAGTACAAAAGATGATCAAGTTACAGTAAAAACTAGCAAAGGAGAAGTACGTATATATATATATATATTTATTTAGTTCAAAATTCTTTATTTAATAATTTACATTTATTATATAGACTAGAACAGTTAAAAAAGATGATGTTCAACAAATGAATCCACCGAAATATTCTTGTTCTGATGATATGGCTGATTTAACCTATCTGAATGATGCTTCAGTTTTAGCTAATTTACGTGATCGTTATTCACGATGGCTTATTTATGTACGTATGTCTTTTTATGTCGTTATAAAATCTCTAGATTTATTTTATTTTTTAGACATATTCAGGTTTATTTTGTGTTGTTATAAATCCATATAAACGTTTACCAATTTATACTATGAAAGTTGTTCTTGCTTATCGTGGTAAAAAACGTACTGAAGTTGCTCCACATCTGTATGCTATATCTGATAATGCTTATTCAAATATGCTTAGAGGTAAATATCTTAATCTAAACAAAACTCTCTTATCATACGAGTATAAATACAAACTAAAAAATATACTTATCATTTGGAAATCGTTTGATAAAGATATATAACATATGTTAAGAAAAGAGATATTACTTTCATCATAAAATTAATTGCATGTCTAATAATAATATTATTTTAAATGTATTGAAGGAAAGTGATCGATAAAAACATATGGAATATGAGAAAGAATTGATAAGATATTTAAGAGATTATTGAGTATACTGCTATGCTTTACATTGATATGACACTTGAAGAACATAAGCACAGCAAGACATAATGATAACAACAAAAAAAAAAAATTCTTATTACAAACATATATACATATATAGATCAAGTTAATTGAAATTGACAAAAAAAAAATAGAAATCATTGTGAAACCTAACCATGTGCAAACCTAATTGGTTATTTTGTTAAATATTCTATTGTGTTATATAAAAAATATAATTCAGAAAATATCGAATTTGAAATTTCGAAGGTTGTGGAAGTTATTTTCTGCAATTAAACTCAATACTAAAAGATGTTATTTGATTATAAAAGTCATTTAAAGTCATTTCCTCGTTCAAAAATGTCAAATTTTATCAAAAAAATAAAATAAAATTTGAGATAAATGTGTAATTGAAGAGTTTAAAGTGCTTACTTCAACAATTAATATGATTTTGAAGTTTCTTTCTTCGAAGAAAATGGATTTTTCGTAAAAAAGTCACTTTTTGAGGATGGACCTTCTTTTAATCCATAGCTCCCGCCTACACACGCATGAAATAAAAAAATAATTTCCAAACATAAAACAGAAATAAATCATATGTATGTTTATATCAGTTTAAATTTCGTTGCTGAGCAGAAAATATTTTAAAAACTTGTTTGACATTTGTCTCAGAATGTAGGTTCGGTAACACGTATTGAACAGTTTTTCGAGACAGTAGGAGATAAAGTCTATTACTTTTTATTTTTGAAAACTCATATTTAGAGATAGTGACTCTCGTGGTCCCTTTTAAAAAATATTGTTGTAAAATGTTGAATATATATGCAATGCTGTTATTCGAAATAGACAAGAATCATCTAACGATTAGATTTATACACTAAGACGAGAAAGTTTAGTAAAAATTTTAGACATTTGATCTTAGAGTAAATAGAAATTTTATTCTTTTTTTGTTTCAAAAATGAATTAATAATAAATATTTAGATCGTGAAAATCAATCAATGTTGATTACAGGCGAATCAGGTGCTGGTAAAACAGAAAATACGAAAAAAGTTATTCAATATTTTGCTTTGGTCGCTGCAGTTGGTGCGAAAAAAGAAGAAGGAAAGGTAAGAAAAATCACAAGCAAAAATACCATTATTGTGTATTTTTCTCATGATAAATAAATAGAAAACTATGACACTTGAAGATCAAATTGTATCAGCTAGTAAGTAAAAGTCTTATTATTGTCTTGATTATCATCAAAATCTACTGATTTAACTTAGATCCTGTATTAGAAGCTTATGGTAATGCAAAAACTACTCGAAATAATAATTCATCTCGATTTGTAAGTGAAAAATGATTCTTTAGTTTAATATTCATTTATGTATCTTTTGCTAGGGTAAATTTATTCGTATTCATTTTGGTAGTGCTGGAAAGATTGCTGGAGCTGATATTGAAGTTTATCTATTGGAAAAATCTCGAGTTATCTTTCAGGTAGGTTAATTTATATATGATTATAATAACTTGTAATTTTTGTAAAACACGATCCATAAGGAGTGTTGAAATATATCGATAGAAATTCGGACATTCCACCTCACAGATCGTGATGGATGCTGTTGGTATCCGATCACAGACTGTATCTCCATACATCTCGTTATAATATATGAACTGATTAGTTATTGCATTTCTGAAGGATTAACATAGACAGTGAAGCCAAAAGGTGTAAGTAGACTTGAGCCTATCGTGTATTGGATCGAACAAGGTTTAGAGAGGTTGCAAATTTTTTTTCTGATCTGTCCTATTGTTACATGTTGATAAATATAAGTTCGATAAAAGAGTGAATTTTATAAAACATATTGAGCCTACTCTAAAATAAAAACGTTCTGCCAACAAAAGGATAGTGAAGAAATGTGTCCCAACATAGATAGAAAAAAAAACCAATCTCTCTGTGATTTTCAATAGTAGCTACATGATGTTTCACATTTTTATTCTGTAGGTATTATGCTAACAGTTCTTTTTTTTTTAATTTTATTTTAGCAACCAGGTAAAATTCTAATTATTTCTTAAAATTCATCATTGATGAATCTTTTAGCTGAACGTAACTATCATATATTCTATCAACTCTGTTCAAATGCATTTCCTGATTATCACAGTATGTGTTGATTTCTTTGAGAATATTTTGATTGAATCTATATTTGTTCAGAGGAATGTCTTATTGAAAATGATCCATCAAAATACTTTTATGTTGCTCAAGGTATGCTTACAATTGATAATGTTGATGATGTTGAAGAAATGCGACTTACTAATGAAGCATTTGATATTTTGGGTTTTACTCAGGTTTATATCAATAAGAAAATTATGTCTTAGAAAAATATTTGTTGTGTTTCGTAGGAAGAAAAGATTAATTTATTTAAATGTACTTCAGCTATTATGCATTTTGGGAATTCTCAATGGAAACAACGACCTCGAGAAGAACAAGCTGAAGCTGAAGGTACACAAGAATGTGAAAAAGTTGCACATTTACTTGGTATTGAAGCTGCTGATCTTATTAAAGGATTACTTAAACCTCGTATTAAGGTTTGATTGTATTTAGTTTTTGTTGAATTTTTCATAACAATTAAATATAGGTTGGAAATGAGTATGTTAATAAAGGTCAAAATAAAGATCAAGTAATTAATTCAATAGGTGCTTTATCAAAATCAGTATGTTGAAAAGAAAACACGATATAATAGGAAATATATATATATATATATATATGTTTTTTTTTTGATGTTTTAGATTTATTATCGTATATTTTGTTGGTTAGTCGAACGTGTTAATACAACGCTTGATATAAAAGCTAAACGACAATATTTTATTGGTGTACTTGATATTGCTGGTTTTGAAATATTTGAAGTAAAATATTTTTAAAAAAATTAATTTGAGAAGAAAATTTTGTTTTTGTTTTATTTTTAAGTTTAATGGTTTTGAACAATTATGTATTAATTATACAAATGAACGTCTTCAACAATTTTTCAATCATCATATGTTTGTATTAGAACAAGAAGAATATAAAAAAGAAGGTATACAGTGGGAATTTATTGATTTTGGAATGGATTTACAAGCTTGTATTGATCTTATTGAAAAGGTTGAAAATTTGTTTTTTTGTTTTCATTTTTATTTCTAATTTTATTTTATTCTAGCCAATGGGAATTCTTTCTATTCTTGAAGAAGAATGTATTGTACCTAAAGCTACAGATAAGACATTTGTTGAAAAACTTTATAATAATCATTTGGGAAAACATCCACAATTTGGAAAACCAAAACCTGGTAAAGGTAAAGTTGAAGCAAACTTTGAAATTCATCATTATGCTGGTACGGTTCCTTATACGGCTACATCATGGTTAGAAAAAAATAAAGATCCTATCAATACAACTGTGTATGAAATATATAAAAACTTTTTGATTTTATATATCGTAAAAAAATTCTTTTGATTTTAGTGCTAGTCTTTTTGCAAAATCAAAAAATGTTATGTTAAGTCATCTCTTTACTGATGTAGTTGAAGAAGAAGGTGCTGGTGGTAAAGCAGCCGGTGGAAAAAAGAAAGGTGGTGGCAGTATGCAAACTATTTCAGCTACACATCGTGTAAATTTTTTGATTTTTTTTTTTTTGTTCTAATTATTAATTAAATTTTTCTTTAGGAACAATTAAACAAATTAATGAATAATTTAAAACAAACTCATCCACATTTTGTTCGTTGTATTATTCCAAATGAAATAAAAACTGGTGGTGTACTTGATTCACATTTAGTTATGCATCAATTAACATGTAATGGTGTACTTGAAGGTATACGTATATGTCGTAAAGGTTTTCCAAATCGAATGATTTATTCGGAATTTAAACAACGTTATTCAATTTTGGCACCAAATGCTATACCAAAAGGTTTTGTTGATGCAAAAAAAGCAACAGAAAATATTCTTAAAGATGTTGCATTAAGTGAAGAATTATATCGTTGTGGTACAACAAAAGTATTTTTTAAAGCCGGAACATTAGGTGAATTAGAAGATTTGCGTGATGCTGCTTTATCGAAAATTATTGCTAGTTTACAAGGACAAATACGTGGTTATATTATGAGAAAAGAATATAAGAAAATGTTAGATCAACGTTTAGCTTTATCTATTTTACAACGTAATTGTCGTAAATATTTATCATTACGTAATTGGCCATGGTGGATATTATATACAAAAGTAAAACCACTTTTATCAGTTGCAAGACAAGAAGACGAAATGAAAAAACTTGAAGAAGAATTTAAAGCATTAAAAGAAGCTTTAGAAAAAGAAGAAAAATTACGAAAAGAAATAGAAGATAATAATGCAAAATTAATTCGAGGTTCATTAGAAAAATAAATAAATAAATAAATAATTTAATTTAATTTATTTTTGTATATTTCAGAAAAAAATGATTTATTTCAACAATTAGAATCTGAACGAGCTGGTGTATTAGAAGCTGAAGAACGTTTTACTCGATTAGGTAAATTGATTATTGATAAAGAAAATCACAGGGGTGGCGCGACCGGGGGGTAGTCGGGGGTGCGACACCCCCCCCAATCTTCAAAAATTTCTGTTTTTTTGCTGAACAAAACCAGAAAATTTTCTTCCATTTGTCACCAAAAACAATGTTACACCCCCCGAAAAATTGCAGACTTCGTCTTTCTAGTCCAAAAAATTTCGCTACACCCCCCCAATGTTGGTTGACTCGCGCCACCCCCGGAAAATCAACTATAGAATTTAATGAATTGAATCTAAAGTTAGTATACAACAGAAAGTACATATTACTTTCAACAATAAATCTGATCTATATATTGTTTGTGCAACTCTGATAAATAGAATTCATCACATTAAAAAGTTTTGAATTTCGATTAGACCGAAGTTTATGAACGAAAGGAAGAATCCCTTTTTTTTATTACTATTTTTCAAGGTAGTTTCATAAAGTTGATATATAATTATATAGTATACAAGTTTTCAGAATGATTATCGACTCTCCTTTCAAAGTTAATCTCTTGTAGACTTCATGTGTACTAGTGCAAGACTGTATTGCATTTCATAATGTATTCGAGTCTTTAGAGATAATAGATGTGTATAGTTCAATAATGTTGAGAGCCGACCACGTATTCTCTAAAAAGAATACATTAAAAATATAGTTAACTAAGTACTGATCAAGTGACTCTTTTATCTTGAACAATATTATTTGATTTATTGGTTATTAAGTTACCGGAAGGAGGAGTTCTATTATAGAAATCGGAATCGAGTGGAGATGTCTTTATTCGATTTGTTCTCTGGATTACTAAACCCATCAGAGAAGAAAGAAACGATCAAGAATAGAAGAAGTGTTGAAATATATTCAATCACAATTTAATAAATACGGACGAAATATAGATCATCTGTTATCGTATGAAAAAAGCAAGATAAAATATTAATTATTATCTTCTAGTTATTTACTCAATGATAGCTCTTACTATCCTATTTGAACAGCTATAGAGTAATAATTGAGCACGATATAAAACCAAGACAAGACCGAATAAGAATTGTTATGAAAAATAGTCGAGAAACTCGGAACAAGAGAACAAAGACTGGAACTTTCAGGTGTAAATGTATAATAGATCCTAAGTAAATTGACTTAATAATATTACATGAAACTGTTTATACACTCAAATAAGCTACATAAATACAAAAGAAAAGAATAGGTGTTTAGAAGTTATAATCAAGTCTGTCTATTTATTATAAATAGAAATACTAGTCGTGAATGAGTAATCAAATGACACCGACGTATACTTTAATTTGAATATTCCTTGATAGATTCAAAACTTTTTCAATAGTTATTTATTTACAATCTCATAACAATATTTTGCTGTGATAAGTTTAATAATAAAAAGATATTTTAATTTTTAACCTTATATGTATATCGAAAGAATAATGCATATTTGTAACAATCTCGACATTGTTGAGCGATTTCTACCTATTAATTCTTTTACATTTGTTTAAGTTATTCTTCTCAAATGAAGATCTTTTTACAGAAGCAAGCTATTATCCTTGTATTATAAAATTTTTCAGCTGATTGTTGTAGCGATCAATTTTCATTCGTTCAATTTTGATAGATGCATTCAATGCACGAAATTTCGATTGTTCCAGTGTCGGTTAGTAAATAGAAAAATAAGTAACTTGCTTAGAGAATAATATTAGAAAGTAAATTGTAGGTATAACATGTGTGAAAATAAGAATATTCTTTTTCTGTAACAGTACGAATCGAATCGAATCCAAATGAAGATCGTTTTATTCGTTTCAGTCATTGTTCTTCTATTATCTCGAATTGATTATACTTCTAATCGTTTTAATACATTTATTTTTAGTTACACAAAAAGCTGATCTTGAACAACAAATCAAAGATTTAGAAGAACGTTGTAATCAAGAAGAAGAAATTAATCAAGAAGTAAATAATAAACGAAAAAAATTAGAACATGAAATTGATAGTTTAAAAAAAGATATTGATGATATACGTTTAAATTTACAAAAATCTGATAATGAATGTAAAACACGTGATAATCAAATTCATACATTACAAGATGAAATTGCACATCAAGATGAAACAATTGCAAAATTAACACGTGAACGTAAACGTCTTGAAGAACAAAATTCTAAAGTAAATGAACAATTACAAAGTGAAGAAGATAAAGTTAATCATTTAAATAAATTAAAAACAAAACTTGAACAAACACTTGATGAATTAGAAGATAATTTAGAACGTGAAAAAAAGACTCGTAATGATTTAGATAAAAATAAACGAAAATTAGAAAATGATATAAAAACATTACAAAATAATTTTGAAGATTTACAAAAATCAAAACATGATTTAGAAGAACAATTTAAACGTAAAGATCAAGAAATACAACAAATGAATGGACGTCTTGAAGTTGAACAAGGACAAACAACTAATCTTAATAAAAAAATCAAAGAATTACAAAGTCGTATTGAAGAATATGAAGAAGAAATTGAAAATGAAAGACAATTAAGAAATAAAAGTGAAAAACAACGAAGTGATTTAGCAAGAACAATTGATGAAATGAATGAACGATTAGAAGAAGCTGGTGGTGCAACATCAACACAAGTTGAAATGAATAAAAAACGTGAAACAGAATTAGCTAAACTTCGTCGAGATTTAGAAGAAGCTAATCTTCAACATGAAGCAACAACTGCACAATTAAGAAAAAAACATCAAGACGCTGTTAATGGTAATTTTTATTTATTTATTTCTAATTGTTTTTGAATGTTTTGTGAAACACGATCGAAAAGGAATATTGTAGTATAAAGGGTAGATATTTGTAATTCTCCCTCCCACTCCCAAACCACGATAGACATGTTAGAAACAGTTCATTATAGACATGATGACGTAGCCAAGCGTTATGGAATTTCATTTTTTTTTGTTCATTGTAGCATCGATTTCTCGTTAATGTCTAAATGAAATTCTTTAAAACTTTTATTATAGATAGGGATTGTTTACATAGATCTACTATCGATTAAAATTTCATTGATTTTTCCTTTCGCTCGTGCTAAATTATTTAGAAAATATCGGCCGTTACGAAGTTTCATCGATTTTTCGAAAATCACAGTTTAAATCAGGATGAATATAAAGGAAGTTATAAGTCATCAGATACTCGTCAATAGCATCAGATTCTGCATCAAACGGTGTATTCCTCCATTACGATCCAACGAAAAAAATTTTCAACGCTTCCCATCCGAGAAATTTTTGAGAATAAATATAAGGAAATATATTTCAAAATGTGTTCCATCCAATGATATAAATAACTTTGTTATAACCCTTAAAGAAATTAAAAATCAGTTGTCCAAAAATTAAACTGTTCGACAGACAAATCAAATACATTCTCTGAAGGTCGAAGCCGAGTTTTGTACAATGGTGAAAAATATTTTTATAATTTGGATGTTTCACTTCTGAGAAAAAAACCAACATTTTCTTTCTACAGCGTCATCCGAATGGCTAGTTTCGTAAAATGAACAACTCATCCACATCCTAGCTCCAAACTTTTTCAAATTTATAATACAAAACAATTTTAAAGAAAAAAGATTTTTTTCTCGAAAAAATGATAGCAAGCGTACTCTCAGGCGTTTTTAGTTGAAACACTTTTTCCTCAAAACATACTTTTCTGCGTCATATTCAATCATATCTGAGCAAAGAATTTCGTTTCCGAGTAAAAAAGTTACATGCTTACCTGCTATGCGAAAAATACGCATTGTGCTCCCTTCTCTTCCGTCGCAGACTGTGACAAACGTTGTTGATATACGATCAAAGATCGTATATCAATAACATTTCGCTATAATAAATAAAGTACTTTCTTAATGCATTTCTGAAGGATAAAGTAAGAGGATGATGAAGAAATATGTCCCAAAATAGATAGAATAAAACAATCTCTCTATGATTAACAACAGCAACTAAATCGTGTTCCATATTTTATTCTCGCAAGGATTGTACTAACAGCTTCTTTTTTCTTTCGAAAGAAATGGGAGAACAAATTGATCAATTACAAAAATTAAAAAATAAATTAGAAAAAGATAAACAAACAATGAAATCAGAATTAGATGATCTTCGTATACAAATTGATTATATACAAAAAGGTAAAATAACTGCTGAAAAATTATCCAAACAACTTGAACAACAATTAAATGAAATACATATTAAACTTGATGAACATATTAAACAAATTACGGATTTAAATCATCAAAAATCAAAATTATCTAGTGAAAATTCTGATTTAGTTCGACAACTTGAAGAAATTGAACATCAAATTAATAGTTTAACAAAAGCTAAAACAACACTACAACAACAACTTGATGAAGCTAAAAGAACAATTGATGAAGAATTACGTGGTAAAGGTTCAGTTGGTAAGTTTAAAGTCTTCTTTTTAAAGATTAAATATTTCTTTGAATATCAATTGAGGTTCACAAATACGTCATTTAACTGATGATCTTGAACAAACTCGAGAACAACTTGAAGAAGAACAAGAAATGAAAAGTGAATTTCAACGACAAATTGCAAAACTTAATGTTGAAATACAACAATGGAAAGCTCGTTATGAATCTGAAGGTTTAATCATTAAATTTAATTTCTAAAACGAAAATTTTCTTTTTTTTTTGCGTTTTTAGGTATTGCTCGTAGTGAAGAACTCGAAGAAGCAAAACGAAAATTAGCTATAAAATTATCTGAAGCTGAAGAACAAGTCGAAGCAGCATTGAATAAATGTAATGCTTTAGAAAAAGTTAAAACTCGTCTTCAAGGTGAAGTTGAAGATCTTATGGTTGATGTTGAACGTGCTAATACTAGTTAGTATATTTTTTAACTTTTAAAAAAAAATATTTTTATATGAATTTCCTGAGAGTAAAAAAAAAACCATTGCTTAAATTTTAACAAAGGTCTTGTATGAAACAAAAAAAAAATCTAGGACAACTCTAACTCAATAGCGTTGATCCAATAAGTTAAGGAATTATTATCAAACTATGATATCTATAGAAATATTATCTGTGATTTCTCTAACGATGCATAAGACAAGATGATGAATAAAAAACAAAGCAAAAGAATTCTAAAGTTTTGAGATCTGTGGTTTCCTTTTTCTTACAAACTACACTATAATAATTTGAAAATAATGAACAATATCCTAAGAAATACATATGAATTCCAAACTTTCAAAAAAAATTTGAGTAGTATGAAAAATAATAGTATTAATATTATTTTGTGGCAATGTAATGATAAGTAACTGGATAAGAATCATTCACAGAAAAGAAGTTTTTCTAACTGTACGAGCTTTATTAACAAAAAATCCAGTGCACAAATTAAAACTCATAGATTTCATAATAACAATGATATTTTATATTGTATTAAAAATTTTCAAGTCCTAAAATTAGCTGATTCTTTCCTCAGACAAATGATGAAACTGTGACAAACATGTCTATTAGTCAGATTCATAGATGTTCAACTTTCCTTCTTCGATCAAAAACTAACCTTCTATCTTTTCTTTTACAAAGGACGGTCCCTAAGTATGAATTGTTAATCAAGCTGATATTTTTGCTGTAAGCAGAATCCTCAAAGAATTCGTTTCCATGCTTTATCTTTATTGAGTTATGACTTTTTTTGGTAGCTTTGTTAGCTATAACAAGCGATTAATAGAAAAACCGGATTACAAAGTAATGAATGATCTAAAATTTTGTTTATAGACAAGTCTAACAGTTATTAGAATGTCTTAAAAATTTCCATTCCAAAAGAATTTGTTCTTGAAATATCGAATACTAGCAATTCTTGATTTTTTCGTTTTTAGCTTTTTCTTGCGATATATGATAGTTTTCTGAATGTCTAATATCTGAAAAATCTTTTCTTTTGGTTTAAAATTTTTAACATATTCTAATAACGATAAGACTTGTCTATGCATGAAATTTCAGAGGAAAAATCCATAATTCGCTTTTTCTATAAATACTTTGCTCTAGGGTAAAAAGCTATCAAAACGGTCATAGCTTAATAAGAACAGAGTATGAGAACAAATCTTTTTTTTTTAGACTTCTACTTGTTTCATCGGAACCTATTGAAGTCGCCGTTGGTGTGTAGCTGCGTTTTTTGACGCGTATTCATAAGGCAACGTGTGGAAACCCTAGAATCACCATCTTCTGAATGAACCTAGACAAGTTACTAACGACTGTTTGTCTCGAATCACTCGTTGACATTATTCATAGAAATTCATCAGACGAAACGTTTGAAATTCTTTATACATGGAATTTTTCTATCTAAGCACTTGATAGAAATTTTAACATATACAATAGATTTCTATGATTTAGATAATAAAGAATAGTATATTTATATCTGTTAAGATGCTTCGACTATGGATAAAAGACAAAAACAATTTGATAAATTAATAAATGAATGGAAACAAAAATGTGAAAATACGACTATTGAACTCGAAACATCCCAAAAGGAAGCACGTCAATATTCAACTGAATTATTTAAACTTAAAAATCAATATGAAGAATCACATGAACAAATCGACGCACTTAGAAAAGAAAATAAAAATTTAGCTGATGAAATTAAAGTAAAAAAAAAAAACAATTTTACAAGAAAAATAATTCTTAATTTAAAAAATTCTCTATTATACAGGATCTTATGGATCAATCAGGTGAAGGTGGAAAAAATATTCATGAAATTGATAAAGCTCGTAAACGTGCTGAATTAGAAAAAGAAGAATTACAAGTTGCTTTAGAAGAAGCTGAATCTGCACTTGAACAAGAAGAAGCTAAAGTTCTTCGTACACAAATGGAATTAAGTACAATACGTCAAGAAATTGATCGACGAATTCATGAAAAAGAAGAAGAATTTGAAAATACAAGACGTAATCATGCACGTACAATTGAATCAATGCAAGCAAGTTTAGAAGCTGAATCACGATCAAAAGTTGAAATACTTAAACAAGTAAAATAATAAATTTCAAATATTCCAAAATCAAAATTTGTTTTTCTTCTTATTTTAATTTTTTCTTTTAGAAAAAAAAACTTGAATCAGATATTAATGAACTTGAAATTACACTTGATCGTGCTAATCGTACAAATATTGATTCACAAAAAACATTAAAAAGACTTCAACAAAATCTTTCAGATTTACAAACACAAATTGAACATGAACGACAACAACGTGATGAAGCTCGTGAAACAGCTATTAATGCTGAACGTCGTTCTAATATTATCACAGGTGAAATTGAAGAATTACGTACTGCTTTAGAACAAGCTGAACATGCTCGTAGAGCTGCTGAACAAGAATTACATGATATTGCCGATCGTATTAGTGATTTAAATACACAAAATGCTAATTTATCATCACAAAAACGACAACTTGAATCAACAGCTTCAGTTATGCAAGCAGATTTAGATGAAGCTATTAGTGAACTTAAGAGTAGTGAAGAACGAGCAAAGAAAACTAGTAAGTAGAAATTTGCAAAAATAAAATAAAATAAAAGAAACTCGACAAAAAAAAAGAATTGTATTCCATAAACAAAAGATTCATAAAATGAAAGATAAATTAATCAACAGAATAATTTTCGCTTCGGAACGAATAATTGCTTTTGACAGTTTCTACTAATTGAGATATACATAGAAATGGCATATCATTGAGTTGAAAAGAAAGTTCAATTAAAATGTCTACCGGCTTTTCCTATAGCACTAATAAAATGTTAATAACAATTTCATTGATTATTACAATGTGAATATCCAGGAAGACCTTAGATTAAAAATTGAAAGTGTACTTTTTAATGATTTAAATAGTGAAGCCAATATTCCGACCTATGTGTTATTTAATGAGATAAAAATCGTAGTTCCTCTTGTTAGCATTAGTTGAAAAATGCCGCTGGTAAGGATTAGAATCCTTGTTTAATTTTCTACAACTCCAAATTAGACGAAACAGTTCACAGAATATCTCTTCATTCATAACATCTATATAGCTTTCGTATAAGTGTTTCAGACCTGAACTAACGATTTTCAAGATAAAACTCATTTTTCTCGATATAGAAACATTTTTATTGAAGACTAACTTCATATTTGAAATCAGTATCGAATGATGTATAATTTATTAGTCTTCTTATAAACACAATTTCCACGTTTATATAGAGTAAGAGTCTCTAATAGTGATTTTTCAGTAAAAATAGGTTTTATAGAATTGGATTTTTTCAGATTATATTAACAGTCGACAGATGTTAGAATTATAGTGAGCGAAAGATAAAGTCTTCCTAAATTAAAAAAAAACACATGTCCATTTGATCTATGGAAAAATGTCCAGTGCATATGAGCAAATATCATCTGTTTTCTGGTAGCTTCTTAGTTATTTAAACAAAAGGAAAAAAAATTTTCATTCGATAGCAGATACCAAAGTACGACATATCGAATGAGTTAGCTCATTATTTTTCAAAACTTGATCTCATATTACTCATATCTTTAAATTAATCATGAAAAAAGTGCTTCATATCACCATTTGGCAGATACTATGTATCAACAGCAAAATTAAGAAGAAACCTAAAAAGAAAAACAGTAATTTTAATATCATCCTATTATTTATTGATATATCGAACGATTTTCTAAGTAGATCGTTTATCCTTATGACAGAAAATGTAAAATGAAATTATCTTTTTTGTAAATTCACATAATATCCATTTAATATGATGAATATTAGGTACTGATGCTGTACGTCTTGTCGAAGAATTACGTCAAGAACAAGAACATGTTATTAATGTTGAACGATTACGTAAAGGTCTTGAACAACAAGTTAAAGATCTTCAAGTACGTCTTGATGAAGCTGAAGGAAATTCACTTAAAGGTGGAAAACGTGTTATTGCTAAACTTGAACAACGTGTAAGAATTTTTATATTAAGTTTTAGAGAAAATATTTTTCTTTTATTGTTGTTGTTGATTTAGATTCATGAATTAGAGAATGAAAATGAATTAGAACAACATCGTCATCAAGAAACACTTAAAGAATTACGTAAAAATGATCGTCGTTTGAAAGAATTAGTATGTCAAGTAGAAGAAGATCGAAAAAATCAATTAAATTTAAAAGATTTCAATGAAAAATTGCAAAAAAAAATTAAAATCTATAAACGTCAAGTTGAAGAAGCTGGTTAAAAAAAAAAAGACTTTTAAAATAATATTTTTTCTTAAAACTTATTATTTATTTTTAGAAGAAATTGCTGGAATTAATTTATCTAAATTTCGTAAAGTTCAATCTGAACTTGGTATGTTGATTAAGTTCTCTGTCATGAACCTATTGTTTTCTCGTTCAGAAATTAATCCAATTGAAATGTTCAGAAGATGTAAGACTAAGTCAAGAAAGTTTACAGTAAGAAATACAGTCCAACATATTGAGTAGTTCGGACATTATCCTTCTATTAAGAATCAAGAAGTAAGTCTTAGGATGATATCTCCTCCAAATCTAATGATACAAATTTTGGGTTAACATCAAGACATTGTCAACATTTGTTTTAGAAATAATTCATTCTTTTTCACAACCCGTATGAACAATGAATAATGATCCTGCTCGATTTAATTGTAGAGCATAGTTTTCTCTTGAGTTTGAAAATCTTCATGAATTTTCTAACATTGAAAATAACTGAGAAACAGAGACGCACAAGCGACAGAGAATATAAAAATTCATTTCGAGGAAAAAACGACACGAATTAGTTCTGAACGGCGAAGATTAAGTTTTTGTTCATTATCCAGGTCTTCAAGAAAATTGATTTGTAAGATGTGCAACGATATGTAATGTATATTTACTGATGTATACTTGTCATGTTCTCTATGCTGCAAACCTATAGAGAACCTCAATTGTGAGTTGTTCAGGAGCAATCCTGCACAATTTCATATATTGTCGTAAAAACCAACTAATCAATATTACATTCGAAAATAGGAACCTAGGCTGCTCAACTATGTATGAAACTCTAAAACAGCTAGTCTACACAAAAAATTTGGATTTCTGATACGAGACAAAGATTTAAATAGAAAAATAAAATACTTATAATTAAAATCTTTTGTAGAAGATGCAACTGGAAGAGCTGATACAGCTGAAAATCAACTCAATAAATTACGTGCCAAAAATCGTTCTTCCGCTAGTACTAGTCGTACTTCTCCAGCAGTAAGTTATTCAATAGAATAAAAAAAAGAAAAACGAAGACTAAATTTTTCTTTTTTGTTTTCTAGCACGATTTACGCGAATCAATGGTTAATCCACGAGGAAATTCAACAATTCGTGGTAGTTCAGTTCATCAACGTTAATGAATATATGACAAATTCTGAATGTTTGTATCGTTCTTTCTTGATCATTGTGTAACTATTCACGTAATGCTGTGTCTTTGTTTTTCTGCACCTATAAAAAGATTAGTTAGATATCAGATATTAATATAAATAATTGAATTTTTCAAATAAATAAGAAATAGAAAGAATATTGAAATTTTGTGAATAGTAAGTATTTATCAATGAATATAGTTGTTGAAAAATATACTTTACATATGTACAAAGATGTCAATAGGATAAAATAGAAATGAATTATAAATGAAATCAAAATTGATTGATATGCCGGTAATTTGTAATGAGTTCTCTTAATAAGAACAATGATAGTATCGCTATCGAAGAAAATGCCTGGTTGATGAAGAGCTATTTTGAAAAGAGTAGAACTGCGTGATAACTCTATGTTACGGATTCTATCAGGTAACATGCAAGTTTGAACTATTGAATTCCTAGTGTTAGCTCATATCAAAGGCTAGAATTAGTGAGATTTGTTGATTATGAGGCAGTGCGTTACTATCAAAACTTTGCAAGATTTAAGGGGAAGTCACTCCCATATTCTTCGCTCGGTATGTTCTTTCCATAGATAAATCATTGAGTTTTATGATCAAATGTTTTCATGTTGCAAAAATCATGAAAATGAGAGATGAACATAATTAATACATGCATAAATATTGAAGGTTTCAAGAGAATATCATATAAACATTATTCATTTGTCAATGAAAATTTTAATCAAATCAAGCAAGAAATCAAATTGTCTTACAATGATGACGAAAAAAAAAATTATAGTCCCCTATTTGATTTATAAAAAAACAAATCATAAAGATAATTCAAAATAAAATTTTTATCGTTTTTGATATTTTTGATTGAATAAATTTCTTGAATTGTTGTTCTGTTTCAAGTTCAATCCGATCAATCCACTATGAAAATATAACTATACAATTCCAGATAGAATTTCAAATATTTCAATTTCATAATATTTTCAAAAGCATGGAAACATTGAACAAATTCTCATAAGAGACAAAAGAAAATTTTCGCATCAATCCTATTAAGTATTTCTCTTCATATTTAATAAATAGATGGCAAGATAATATTAAGGGTATCCATCTCTCAGAAAAAAAAAAGTGAATTTCGGTCAAATTTATCAATTTTGTGATTTATAATTCGTTGACCTATAACAAATTACTTAAAGATTCTTTTTATATCGGTTTATGGAGAAAAAAAATTCTCGAATTTAAGTGTCGAAACTTAAACCGAAAAATCGGACTTTGTTAAGTTATAGTGCCGTGTCTTGGCTATGTTTTAAAACCAACTCGAACTTTCTAGCATTTGAAATGGTGAAGAAATTTATGATACACGGACACCTATATTTTGACCGATAGTTTTAAGCTAACTCTTCATAGACCCAATGTATTGAGCTGAAATTTTTACTGTGAGATGATGTCAAGTTTGAGATACACATTCACTGAAAGTTTTATCAGGACTGGATGCTCGAAAAATAATGTTTTGTTTTTTGGAAGCCTGTTAAGTTGAAGACAAACAATAGAGAGAAACACTATTGCGTACGAAAAGAAAACAAACAAAGGAGAAGATATGACTTTTTTTTTGTCACTTTAATTTTCAAAAAAATCAACAATAGACTATTTTCAGTAAATCTAATTAGATAAAATACAATTTATTATTATAAATGAGTATATGTTTTTATAAAAATTACTATATATTTTAAGATAACAATCAACATCATGTGCCCTTTAAAGTGTACTTTAAAAATTATCACTATTTGTTTTTTGCAATATAAAACGTGCTTATAAGATAAGAAGAGTTCCTTATTATCATTTGATAAGAAACATATAGATATATACAGTTGTATATTTTCAACTTCGTCATAGACTTGAAGAATAAAAAATAACAACAATGATGAAATTTATGAAATATTTTTCACATATACAAGATTATTTATTCGGACGTAATACATTAAGTAATTCTTCATGTCCATCGTCATTTGTTAAATGGTGTTTTAATGATATTGATGGATATAAGTTTTGTATACAAAATCCTACATTTATTCCAATATGTATTTTGGCTTTATTAATTGGTCTTTATTGTTCTAAAAAAATTTCTAAATTATCTGGAAATTTTCCAACACGATGGATTTATCAATTAACATTTTTTCTATATGGTATAATGATGACATCAGCTGGTATATTACATTGTTTTTTAGGTGATCCACGAAAATTATCACATACTCTTCGACATAACGATGCTGATTCAAATTTATTTATACAATTACTTTTTGCAATTATTGATGCTGGTTTAACAACCAATATTGCTATTAGTTTTCTCTTTTGTGGTTTATGTGATATTAAATTTTTAAATCCAAAATCAACTTGTACACATTTTCTACTTATTACATCATATTTTACTGTTTTTGTTTTATGGAGCTTAGGAATATTAAATCAATGGTCTTGGATATTTCTTGTTCTTTATATAGGAACTATATCAGTTTGTTGTTTTATTTATTTACTTACACAATTATGTATTAAATCAAATTGTCGTGCTTTACCACTTCTGCTTGTTGGTGGAATCTATGGAGCTATTGGTTTATATGCAACAACATATGGTGCTGACCGTGTTTGTAAATCAGAGGGTCCATTTTGGTCACAATATTTTGGACCAAGCTTTCTTTGGTTTCTATTTTCGGATATTAGTATGACATTTATGTTCCTATATGTTGTACGAGCTAATGAAGAGAAAAAAGTTATTATCCACGACTATCCTATTGATATCGAAGAAAATCCTGAGAAATTTTAAATTACTGGTTTTTTTTTCTTTCAAAAATTTATTATCTTTTTTTTTTTGTAAAACAAAAAAAAATTTTATTTTGTGATTAAAATAAATACATGAAAAATTTAATAAATATCAATATTGAGTGCTTTATCTATATATATATATATATATATATGTTCAGTTCGAGAAGTTCATTTTTTAAGATTCTGTACAAACAGTATTTTACATCACTAAACTAGAATTTTAAGTTGATATGATCATGATCAAGATATTGCTCATATATTAGTGAGTATCAAAAACGATCTTTAAAGACTAAATAAATCGCTTAATTGAAGCAATATATCTCAAACTTATTGATAATGATTTTATTGAATGTGATTGATAGAACGATCACATTCGAATGAATAAGTATAGTTCAGAACAGATGTCACTTATATCGTCTAAAGTTCAAATTATCAACAATTCCTTTTAATAATGTTCTATAAAAAAATTTGAAATATTACTTAGATAAATCAAATATTGTTTTCAAAATTTTCAAACTATTTTTTGTTAGTTATATTGAACATTTTACTTCTGTTTTGTTTAAATAAAATCACTAATCAGACAGTTGATCGATTGGTTAATCCCATTAAACAAATACAATACGTTTATTTATCCTTCTAAGTAATGTTCTTTGTTAGGATAAACTATGGATCATTGTCTTATTTATGGGATCAATTTGTATTGAATAGATTTCCTATCAATGTACTTCCAGATATCGACAATAAACGAGCAGCGGCCACCACCGCCACCCGTACGTGTCGATTCAATCTCAGGGTAAAATCTATAATTGATTTTTCTTTTTTTGAATTTAATATTTAGTCTTGAAATGAAACCTCTTCCTCGTCGACCAGATGATGAATTAAATAAAAAGAAAAAAACCAATAGTAAAGGTAAAAAAAAAAACAAAATTTATTCTTTACTTTTATATTTTCTATTCGAAACTTGAATAGATTGGACAAAAAAAGATCCATCAAAATTAACAATATCTCGTCCAACAAATTTTAATCATCCAATTCATGTAACATATAATTCATCAACAGGTGAATTTGATGGTATGCCAGAAATTTGGTCAAGTTTATTACAAAATTCAAAGATAACTAAACAAGAACAAAAACAAAATCCACAAGCTGTTATTCATGCATTAGATTTTTATCAACATGCTACACAAAAACGAGAATCAAAATTTATGTATTCATCTTATAAAAGTAAAATTTTTTTTTTAATTTTATAATTAACTTTACAAAAATAAAACTATTTTATTTTTCTAGATTTAACACCACCTATATCCGGTGATTTAGCCGATAAATTTCGACAAACAGTTATTCTTGTTCCAGATAAATCAATATCAGTAAAAAAACAAAAAAATTACAAATTTATTTCATAGAATATTTTTGATTTTCTTTAGTCACATGAACAAATCTCAAATCGTCATGAGAATGATCAATTACCACCACCTATTGCTGCAAGACCAGAAAAAACCAAAAGCATTGTATATATATATTTTTTTTTTTTTATTTTCATTGATTGGATTACCAATTAAAAGAATGAAATAGAGAGCAATAGTACTGTTAGACATTTCATCATTAGACATGCACCCTAATTCATGGACATCCTAATGATTTTTTTTCTTCTTACATAACACTAACTTCATTGATTATCCTATGCAATATAAACATACAAGAAGGTCTGCTGTTTTTCTGAACAAACGAAGAATGATCTAATGCATTACATAATAGGAGTAAAAGACACTTTTGAACACCAATTCTTTCAAGTTGTGATTTATCATTATCTCTCCTTGAATATTTCTACACGATACGCATCAGATATAGGATTGGTTCAGTTCGCAATATCCCAAATCAATTTCGGTTTAAATTTTGAAAAATCTAAATCAATACCATCTCTGATATATATATATATGTTTAGAACGAAACGAACAGGTTGAAAGAAAGATTACAGAATTTTAGTTATCCTTAGCGAAATGTCAAAAAAATTCTTTTCCAATTCTGTTCTTCTGATCCACGTTGAGCACTTTGTTTTCAGAGATTCAACAAATTAATATATGATTAAAAGAAATTAGTGAATGGAGTTCATGTGTGTTGCAGAAAAACTGTTGAAGCAGCACCTACATTTTATTGCGAAAGAATAATACGGAAAAAAGTTGATGATCAGAAGTTTTTTTTTTTTTTTTTTTTGGTGATAAAAACTATTGACATCCATTTGATAGAACATAAAAGTTGAAAGAAACCTAAAATGATGAGTTTGAATTTTTAATGATTGTCTTAGTACTTACCTAAATGTTGACATTCAACTTTTCTTATTGGTATCTCCTAGTGAAATCTTCTCGATTAAAGTTTATATTTGCGGAAAATTTCTGCAGTTACGTAGTTCGATAATTATGAGATTGTTTTCATCAAAAGACAAATGAACACAATTGTTGGGTGTAAGGCTATGTACGACTGATAAAGGATCTTTCACAAGAGATAAATCTTTTTTTGTCAAATCAGTCTTAATTCATTAGATAGGTGATATTGAGACTTGAGAAAATCTTAAAGAATTCATGCCCATAGACCTTCAGTTATAGTTATTTTTGTGAATTGATCAGCAAAATGTACAAATTAATTTTTGAATGAGCACTAGTTTATTGTGATAATAGTATCGGACTTTCAATATTGGTATCTCAAAATAGGAGAAAATGAGAGATCTGACATTTTCACAATAAACTAACCTCATTAAGAGCTTGATTTGTACAGAGTTTGAACTCACAAGTTGTTTTTGGAGACAGTTAGGAGGGAGTGCAAGACATTATATTGAAAAGCTCACTAAAATGACTTCATATAAAAATTATTGCCTATAACTTTCGACAATACGACATTTATCTTTGTTATTTTATTAGGTCTCTTTTTTTTAGACAAGCTATTCATGTGTGACATGTAAAAGACGCACGTGCTGCTCTTGTTAGAACATAGAGCTAATTTTTTCGATCCATCAAAAATTGTCGGTCATTTAATTTCATTTCGTTTTCTAATAACTGAGCTTTTTTGTTTGTATCAATAGTTCTCTTTCAGGAAATTCTTTTTTAGCATTTGCGAAAGTATCGAGATCAAATGAATTGATAAAATTGCATATTAAATTGATTCAATTTTGGTATATTAAGAGATCTCTTTTGTTTAGTGATAAATATCGTTTTTCGAAAGATCGTTTGAAATTTGATCATTTCATTCATTAATTATAGAATTAAAGTCTTGATTTTTATAAGATTAAATATTGCAATGAAAATCTCATTTATTTTTAGTATACAAGACCAATTGATGACGATCATAGTAAATCAGTACCAACAAATGGAGATAAATCGAAACGAAAACAATTAAGTGATGAAGAAATCTATGGAAAATTACGTTTAATTGTTTCACATGGTGATCCAAATAGAAAATATAAAAGTAAAGATAAAATTGGACAAGGGTAAGATTTTTTTTTTTTTTTTGAATAATTAAAAAATGTATTTTTCTTTCTTAGTGCTAGTGGAACAGTACTATTAGCATATGAATTAGCAACAGGTGAAGAAGTTGCTATCAAACAAATGAATTTAGCTAATCAACCAAAAAAAGAATTAATCATTAACGAAATAGCTGTTATGAAACATAATCGACATATAAATATTGTTAATTATAAAGATTCTTACTTACTTGATGAAGAGCTTTGGGTATAACACAAAAAAAAAAGAAATACAGTAGTCACAAGAAGTCCTGCTACTGAGTCACAAATGCCTAAACATCAATCCTTTTACCTAATATTTTGACTACAGATAGAGCTTCGTAAACGCTGATCGCAAGCAGCAACCAAAGATCGATAGGTCTTAATGCCAAGGATTTATGATAAAAATACTGATTTTTTTTCTAGGATCTAAAAAAGGACTTTTCTTGACATCTTTCTGATTTGTCACTATTTAAATGCGTTAATCTCCATTTTCTTATTAACAAATAAATATTCGCATGTCTATATTGTGTCGCAGATAGGGTACTTCAATTCACTATAATCTTGAGGTTCAGGAAAGTTTCCCTTGTGTGACACCGCCTCAATATGGATCCCTTCTCCATCGATGGTTGCAATCGTGAAATTTTGAGGAAAAAATTGATTAGAAAAGGACACTTATTAATATTTAAAGTTAGTCGGAGAATGTTGTTCACTTTTCGATGATTTCCATCAACTCTCATATGGGCATTATCCAAAGATGACTTCATAAATCAGGCAAACTAACATCATTTGGCATCAAATTTTCGTCGATGATATAGGCAGCACTAACCTATTGAATAAGTGATCTAACTTCATGAGATTTCTATGTTGAGATTTTCTCGTCTAAAGAAAAAATCTATGTTGACTTTCTAGCTTCTTTGGATAATGGTCGATCAAGTTCTGGTTAGTTCTTGCGATCAGAGTTCAACATATTCTATTTGTGGTCAAACTATGAAACTGAAGGATCAAAGTATAGGTACTTTTTACCAAGACGTGTCCGGATGATTCCATGAATTCTAAACTTATGAAACTCAAAAATTTTTTTTGAAATTTAACTAACACATTAATCCTAGCGTTTTAAATGAGATTGATATCGGCATGCTTTATCACCCACAAGTTTTAAATAACTACAGTGATACCCGTAGATTTTCAAATGTGTGTGTAGTTGTGACTGTAGAGAGAACCGAAATCCACACTCACACTTTTCCGTGAGTGAAGATACACTTTTGAGAGTTCCAGAAATTCAGAACTTACGAAAATCAGCCACTGCTATTTTCACGTGATAGCAAAATTTCTTGTGACTATTTTAATAAAGATTTTTCTTTTTTGTATATCTGTTTTATTTATTATATGTAATTTAGGTTGTTATGGAATATCTTCCAGGTGGATCATTAACAGATGTTGTTACAGAAACAATCATGGAAGAAGGACATATCGCAGCTGTATGTCGTGAAGTTTTACAAGCTTTAGAATTTCTTCATAAAAATCATGTTATTCATCGAGACATTAAAAGTGATAATATTCTATTAGGCAATGAAGGCAATGTCAGTATGTATTAATTATTTATATGAATTAATTGATAGATATTTATGAATAATTATTTAGAATTAACTGATTTTGGATTTTGTGCACAAATTAATCAAGATCAAACAAAACGACAAACTATGGTTGGAACGCCTTATTGGTAAGAGAGAACAAAAAAAAAAAATAATTTCAATATAATACATTTTAATATTGAAATGTAGGATGGCACCAGAAGTCGTCACTAGAAAACAGTATGGACCAAAAGTAGATATTTGTAAGTATTAAAAAAATGATTTTATATAATGAAGAATATTTTCAATTAATTAAAGGGAGTTTGGGAATTATGGCAATTGAAATGATCGAAGGAGAACCGCCCTATCTTAATGAAAGTCCACTGAGGGTAAGTTGATATTTTATAAAATATAGGTTGTTTTTTTTTTTTGTATTTATTTTTGTAATTTTAGGCTCTTTATTTAATTGCAACTAATGGCAAACCGGACATAATTGGTCGTGAAAAACTTTCACCTTTATTTGAAGATTTTCTTGATCAATGTCTTGAAGTAGATGTTGATAAACGTGCTACTTCATCACAACTTCTTCAAGTTTGTATTTTTATTCAAAAACAAAAAAAGTGAAAAGTAAAACTCTATTTTCTTTCTTTTTTTTTAGCATCCATTTTTGAAAATAGCAAAACCATTAGTAAGTTTGGTACCTTTAATAAATGCAGCAAGAGAAAGTATAAAACGTAATGCTTAAAACATATCTATAACCGAGTGTCAGATACATCTGTTTGTTTTTTGTTTATCGTACTTCTTCTCTATTTATTCTATACATTCTATTGTTTTGCTAATTAATAATCATATCTATATTCTATTATGATGTATTATAGACGTTTGCTTTTTCTTGCTCACGAATATGTTTTCGAAATTTTTTTTTTTTTTTTGTTTCATTGTATTGTATACTAATACTATTGTTTGTGTTGATGAAGACGATTTGTAAGTAAAATTGAATAAAATGACCATGATTTAATAAAGTCTTACATTGTTGAAAATCTTCTCTTATATATTTTTGCTTGGAACGTATCTAGTAGAGTTACATCGATATGGATTAACTGACAAAAAATATTTAAAGATGAAATTTGTGTTCATCGAAAAAGTCATTAAAAGTTAGAGCGAATAAGTTTGCTGATAAACAAGAAGAATCATATTAGTATCAAGATCAAAATTCTAAAATTATTAATAATGAAAAACTTGAGTAGTCGTATTCTTTTTACAACTATATTTTAAACTCATTTTCAACTGATTTTTTCTATTCTCTGTATTGTCTAAATGAAGTAATTTATTATACTTACATTGACTAAAGCATTTCTGCAATGAACAGCAAACACTGAAAACAAAACAGAAAAAGATAAAATCGTTGTTACCTTAAAAAAAGAATTTCTTTATATTGAAGAAAATGTTCTTACCTAGTTCTCATTCACCATCAATTACTTTTTCTTCAACTACTGATGCTAGTTTATCATTACATACAAAATAATATACATCCAAATGAATGAAAATTCTTTTGAAACAACAACCATCAGTATATGCTGTTATTAAAAATGAAAAAGTGAGATACATCTTTGTGTTGAAGAGATTTTAATTTACTAACTAAAAGATCAGAAAATATTTGTGAAATTCGAGAGAATTGAAGGTCTTACAAGTTATCAAATATGTTACCGAATATTTGTTTATGCATCATCTACTGGTACTCGAAATATGCTTTCTCATTCATGTGTTAAAAATTTATCCGATGCGATTAGATGAGTGATTCGTGGACGGAACAGATTTCTTTGGTCCAGCCAAGTCAATTGAGACCTCTGGTATTTAATATTCAATCGATTGATCAAAAATAGCTTCTCGCAATGTGAAACTAAAAAAAACAAAGGATTAACTTTTACAAGTGTTTATTACAAAAAAAAATCAGCGTCATTCAATATCCCCACTTTCGTCATTAGATATATTTTCATCGTCTTCACGCTATCTTAAATTATATAATACCACCGTATACGTAAGCTATGCCTAATTTACATAGAAAAATTTCTCGGAGTTTTTTGAAGTCGGGATTTAAACAGTGTGACTCCGCATGTCTTTAGGGACAGTAGATTAATCAATAATAACAATCTATTCTTCCTGAGAGAAGAGTGGTTCCTTAAAGATAAGTTAATCTTTGTAAAACTCATGACACTAGTGCAAAGAATTACAAGATTATGCTATTGATTACATAGATTGAATCAATAACTATAGTTTTCTGATCGATAATGTAATGCATTCCAGTTTATAAATTAATATAAATGTTAAATATCAAACAGAGCTATGACATAAAAAGTAAAATAAAGATTTGATAATGTTGTTAATCTTACGAGGGAAGGTCACCAACTGTTCAATCGCTTTTGAGTCGGAACTATGTGCATCATGTAGGTCCTAATGAGCTATGAATACCCTGAAAAGAGTTCGGGCGGATAGCTTATTACTGTCAAGATACTGCATTTTTGTGGTATTTTTAATTAAGCACAATGCTGTGGTCCCCCTCAGGAATCAGAAAAACTGAGTTTCGAGTTTTGACTTGAAACCTTGCACAGAAACAGGCCTCAGTGAGAGTAGTTTATTGTGAAAGTTTCAGGTCTTTTGGTTGTTTCTATCCTAAGATACAGTTAAAAAAATGTGTTTTTACACTGCTCGTATACCCCCGACGGGTTCCAATATTCTTATTGACGAATGGGAGCAACCAAAAGATCTGAAACTTTCACAATAAGCTACTCCCACTGAGATCTGTTTCTGTGCCAAATTTCAAGTCGAAATTCAAAACTCAGTTTTGCTGGTGTTCCTGAGGAGGACCACGGCATTTTGCTTAAAAATATCGTAAAAATGCAGTATCTTGACAGTAATAAGCTATCCGCCCGAACTCTTTTCAGGGTATTCATAGCTCATTAGGACCTACATGATGCACATAGTTCCGACTCAAAAGCGATTGAACAGTTGGTGACCTTCCCTCGTTAGAACTCTTTTCAGTGTCTGCTACATTTATATTTTTTTATATCAATTTGATAAATAATAAATAAACAAGATCTTTCTTGAAAGTGTTTATCAGATTCTATGTTGCAATTTTCATGAGTAAACACTAATTTTAAAGGATTTAAAAGTTGTTGAATCAATGGGTAAAGCAGATAGTTGGTCGAGTTGTATCAACAATTATAATTCGATAATCTTCTTCAATCAGTTAATACAACATATGATTACAATTGCCAATCAGTTCAATCCAAACTGTCATACTATGTACATTTGCTATGTTATCAGCATCATTCATCAGCAGCAATAAGATTGCAGTATTCACAGATGAATGCATTTTTTTATATATCTCAAAAAACATTAGGCGAATATTTTAAAATCAAAGAAATAAATTCAAGTAATTGATAATGGTGATAGTAAAAGAAAAGATGAGAATAAAAATAAAAGTTTTTCGAAATAAAATCGATGCTAAAATTTAGTAGACATATGATGAAAAATTTTCTTTTTTTTCCATTGCTTCGGATTTCAATTGAAAACATGAAATTGAGATTAAATAAAGTGAATATCTTCACTCACAAAAATATTTAAATTTTTTTTCATAATTGAATTTTACTAAAACTCAAGCATTAACTATAAGTTTCGATTTAGTTTCGTCAATACAAAATGTCTTTATTACATTCCAGTGGTTAGCATAAAAGTCATTGATTTATTAACAATTCAGAATCTCTATTATTAAATTGAATTCAAGGGATATTGATGTACGATATTTTTAACAAGAATTATGGAACTATAGATTTTCTTATTCTCAAAAAAATCTATTACCTGTATATTTTTTGTTCTCAAAAAACAACCTATAACAATGGTCACTGCACACAAATTACAAAAAGAGGTATACAATCCATAATTTTTCTTATTTTATATGCATATTTACTTATACTTCAGGTTTGTTTAATACTATTTTGAATCCTCCAAGAACAATGCAAGTGAGAATTAGATAGATTCAGGTGTCCTAATTCTGCTGCAAAGAACTACTTTTAATCTTTTTTTTGTTTTTTGATAACTCGATTTATATACATCATAGAGAAGTATTTTTTTCTTTTCGAGAAAGAGAGAGAGAGAGCAAACATCTCTCTATCGGTTAATAGAAAAACCAGTATATTGTGCACTTTTTGAATATGAACTTAAAAATTTTATCTCAGTTTTTGTTCGAGAGTAGTGAGATAACCTTTGAAAGAGCCAAAAAGAAAGAGTTTGAACTAAAGAAGAAAAAGCTGGAATAAGATTTTGCCGATTAAAAATCGAAGGTAAAGGTTTGATTTTTTTTGATTTTCTGTCAACTTGAAATAAAAAGAAATTAGTGTAATCAAAAACTTCAGAAAAATTGAGGATATCACTTTTGTAATTATTATGGTAAATCTCATTCTCTAAATGTATGAAGCATTTTCTTTTAACAAACAGGTTCTACCTACACACTTAGATTATAAGAAAATATTTAAAATCAAGACACAGAAAGTTGAAAACAAGATCTTTTTGAATAAGTGATTTTTTTTTATTTAAAATTGATAAAAAGTTGAAAAAAATCAGCTCTTTTCCCATAGATTTGAACACAAACTATAAACCTAAGTTTCTGGTACCAATGGTTGCTAGTTTTGATCTGCTTGAAAACATTTCAAACAAGTCAAAAACTATAGATGATGATCAGAATTTTGTGCTTTTTTTTTCAATATGAAATTAGAAATATTGTGTCTATTAGTATTTGAGAGACTAATGAAGAAATTTTTTGAAGACTCAAAAAATTAGATTGAATTGTGAATCAATCAGCTTTTGCTAACTCCTATAAGTTTCTTTTCGAAAATGCCAAAAAAAAACATTCGAATCGATTTTTTGTCGAGCGAACGCTTCTTTACAAAATTTTCTATTGAATTAAGCTGTTGTTTCTACCAAAATGAAACTATATAGTAGAGCCCGTCACGTCTAAACTTTTTTGGATGCGGCCTTCGGACTCGGTTGAATCGTACTTTGATACCCTCAATAAAATTTTCTAATCGAAATGGAATAGTCACCTCAAAGATAGGAGATAATGATTAAAACATAAAGATCGATAGGTTTACTCTAATTGTTTGTTCTCTATTTGGAAGCTTTCAAAATAGAATTGAGATTAGTAGATATTTTTTGAATGTAAGAAGTCTTCTAAAGTTATTTTTTATTCGTCAATCGTTCGTTTTCCATTGCTTCTATAGCCTTTTCATTATTATTAATTTTTTATTGTTTGAATTCGGTATGATTGTGTGTTGATTGGCCTTGCTCATGTTCTATTTTTTATTGTGTTTTTTTTTTGTTTGATTAATTTTCTTTGTCTCTTTTCAATATTAGGTTTTTATTCTTTCTAAGACTTCAAAAAAAAAAAAAGAAAATATCTGTTAATTACTGAAAGCAAGAATAATTCTCCAAGTTATTTTCTAAAATATAATAGTATGTTATTCATATGATTGATAGAACATATGATTATTGATTGTAAACAAACATGTATGCACATTATTTGTTTGTCAATCAATCGAAATTTTTTTTGTTCTTTTCAATTGATAGCTGTTGTAAACTGGTTTCCAGGACGATATTGTTACGTTTTGTTGTTCTCTTTGTTTATAATTATTTGAAAGCATGACCATCTAATTCAATGATGTATGTTTGCTTTCGGCTATTGTCGTCATTTTGTAAAAGACTGCATGGAAGCTAATAATATTCGTTCTCGATCGAATACACCCTGTTGTTCGAAAAGAAATCAAGAATATCAAACAACATATAGACGAGAATTTGTCTTAAAAAGATCATCATCAATTGATGAAGGTGTACCATTTAGTCAACAATTTTTAATTGGTTGTCCATTTCAATTGAATGGTCCTATAGGTGAATCATTATATAGAATTGATTTTACTAATCAAAAAAATGTTCAACAAGAACCTTTCATTCGTCCGAATACACATAGAGCCAATCGACCTCATCCACATAAGCAATTTCCTTATTGGCCTCGTCGATCTGAAAGTATCTCTGATCTACCATCTGAAGAAATAAATCAAGCAATAAGAAATCAATTAGATTCGACATATCAAGTAGACTACCCAGGTAAGTGAAAAAATTTATTTCTTTTTGTCATCAGTTTGATGTTGCATTGTTTGCTTTTTTAAAGGAGCATCTCAAGGATTTTGTCTACCAATGGCTTATAATCGATCGCATCCTTTTTGGCGTGAACGAGCTCGATATACTCTTGATAGTGAATACCGAAATGCTTATCAAAATCATCCTAAATCAGTATTGCATACCGGTGGACGTTATTCATTTAGTTGTCGAGTGCCAGCTGATGCAATTGTTCCTCAAACTGTACCAGTATGGAAGAAGAGATCTTTAAGATCAATATATGAACATGAGATTAGTCAGAAGACTCCATCAGAACTCTATATGAAAGGATTCGTAGATTCTCTTAGTGGACCTATGGGCTAATCGATGAATTTTATTATACTATTACCGAGAATAAATTTAGTTAGAATAAAAACAAATAAATCATTTAAAGAAGAATACACTTCTGTATGAATATCGAACGGAAGGATAAAGTTGTATTGTATAAATCAACTCAAGAACCTTCAACATTGTTGGAAGGGTTTGTTGTAATATATTTAAAATTATAAGTAAAAAGTTTCATTTTTTTGGCAACAAACAAACCTACAATAATCAGGTGTCTTAATCAGTCATCATAAATATAAGACACACTAGTTTGTCATTTGCTAAACTGTGAACATCTTAAGTGTATAAAAAAAACTGAAAAAAAAATCAAGTCTACCAGGTGTATTCGGCACACTATCATTTGAACTATATATTAAATATCATAAAAAAAAATAGATGTCGTTGAAGATCGCTTCTGATATGTGTTTTTATACTATTAACTGAAATGATATTCTTCTTAATTAATCGAAACATTCATTGTTGCACTAAATTAATCTTGTTTGACTTATTTTATCTAATGTTTAATTAAAACTTCGAAATAAGCATCGTATAAAAAACGCTGACTCATATACAAGATAAGTATGCATTATTCATTGACACAGGAAGAACCAGTAAAAAAGTTTTGCCATTCTATTCATGTCGCACAAAATTTTATAGACGATATAGCATTGCCACCACCTATTATCGTAAGACATCTATTGTCTTTGCAATTTGTGAATAACAGAAAAAGTGAGCGAATCATTTCATTTCTTTTAACAAGAGTCTTGCTCAACATTTGGGCAAAATAGAACAAACAATAAATCCGAATAGTCATTGTAATTTTTTCTGAATCAAATATTATCAACCTAGGGTTTTCATCTTGTCATTTCTCTTCTCTGTGCGACATCTGTCGAAAAGAAAAAAGTGGTTATAGCATTTAATCGTTAGAAAATCTCCTAGTAGGAATCAATTTCCTATTAAACAGCCTTATCGATTTCCAGGATTTAGGTAAATATGACTACTTCTGAAAAATTAAGTTTTTGGTATTGTAATAATTGCAATCGTACACTTAATCATGGTGAATTTCGTTACAATTGCACAACCTGTGACGACTATGATTATTGTGAAAGATGTGCAAAGACAGTAGATCCACCACATCCTCATCGAATGGTTCCTGAGCTTGCATATGGACGTGCAGAAAAAAAGAAATGTCGCATAAAAGACATGATGACAATCATTCAAACTGCAATAGACAAATATTGGGATCGTTATTGTATGGGTATACGAGATGTTGACAAAGAGAATCCTGCCATCTATATGGATTCATATTCATGGTTTACATTTAAGAACATTGGTGATCGATCAAAGAACTTTGGACATGGACTACGACGTTTAATTGAGCCACGAGGTTATCTTGGTATCTGTGCAGAAAACAGACCTGAATGGATGATCACCGATTTTGCATGCATTTTTCAAAGTATTATTAGCGTACCAATATATACTCTGTTTAATAAAAATGAAATTGCATATGTTATCAATAATACACAAGTATCAGTGATTGTTTGTGACAAGCAATTACTACCAAAATTTATTGATATACACGAACAATGCTCATCATTGCAACATATTGTGTGCATGGATCCTATTCCCGATACAATATCAAGTAAGTTCATAGTTTTGACAAATATAGATTTTGTATCTTTTTTAGCAATTACAAAAGAACAGGGGATCTCAATTCACTATATGAAAGATATTGAGAACTATGGTTCTACAAATCAATATGACTATGTCAATACAAAACCAGCAGATTGCTTCACTATTTTATACACTAGTGGAAGTTCTGGTTTTCCTAAAGGTACTATGGTCTCTGAAAATGCTTTTCGGGCTG
>CAJNOL010001414.1:46811-65464 GCA_905250125.1 Rotaria sordida | reverse complement strand
TTTACCTTGAAATCCTGGATCGTAAGTGTTACCTACTGGAGCATTGGCTATTAAAGCAGATCCATTACATGTTGTTTGGCTTGTTGGACTTGCGGCAATTAATGTACTATTGGCCGGTAAACTCCAAACTGGTCCTTGGGGTCCTAACGTACCATTAGCAGTGCATGAAGCATTAGTACAATAAACGTTACGTGGAGTTGGATAAGAAAAGTAAGCATGACCATAAACCCATGACACAAAATGACATAATATACCAAGAATAACAAGTAAGAAAAGACGGGAAGACATCATTTCGATGATTTCAAGAATGCACTACGATATTGTGAAGTTGTAGATATAACTCACTTTATTTCTAAATTCTGTAGCTTGATAAAAAAATGCACGTGTTTTTAATAGTATACAAACTTACCTTACCTGTCAACTGATCGATATGTAAGAATAAATAGGCATATATATGTATGCAATGACGTATTGACACATTCTATTACGCATGCCAATTAATGTGTACAGGTGTGACCGATGTATAATTAAAGAAATGGTGAGAAAGAATATAGAAATTACATATACTACTTGTGCGCACGAATACATAGGTAAAGTTACCAGTAAATTTGAGTATTTCACAACATATTCGTTTAGTGATATGTGTTAAAACGAAATACTCTGTGTGTCAATTACAGAAGTGAATATATCAGAGTTGCAACCAGTAACGATAGATGACCGGTTCGGTTCGGTAGAGGATTTCTTACCTATTCTGTATAAATTTTTTCGAGTTCTTCCATGCTTTATTTTTTCAAAAACTTTATCATTGACTTTTTTTTCATAAATCAAACCATTTTACTAAAACACCCTATTATGCGAGAAATATGTTACTTATTTACTTATGGGTATCGTTGTTACCTTTTCTCGTTCTTTCTTTCGGTCGACTTTATAACTTTGTTTGCGATAGTAAAAATGCGCTGTTGCTTTGTTATGTATAGTTCGCAATAAAGAAATAAAGGTGAAAACAAATACGCAAGAACGCAAGAGCACAAATACGAACGTCATTCGAAAAAAGCACGTTTGTTGGAAAAATCCAAAGAAGTTTTTCAGCAGTTCATCCAGAATATTTTGGCTGATCATTCAAACACCGAAATTCTGATGCAAACAATAATTAGAAATCATATTTTCAAATACCATGGATAATCAAAACCCGCCCATTGGTGCATTTGTTTCAATAGATGTAAGTACTATCGTTAAAAGCATCACAATCATATCCTGTTTATTCTATGAATCCACTTGAATCGCATAACTAAACAAAGCATTTGGAATATTAATAATATCATGACCAAGACAGTCAAATTTAACATATCAATGTTAAAGACTCGAAGTAATCCGCTACAAAAACCATCCGTCGATGTTCTGCATTTGTGTCAACTTTTTTGAATGTAAACACTGCCTACCGTCGAAAGTCAGGCGGTGTAGACAAAAAACGATAGAAAAGAAAAAAGAGTCAGAATCAATAATCGTATTCCAATGTTTTTACTAAAAATTCTTAATATTCTTTGGATGCATAATATTATTTTTTTTAAATATTTTAAACGATGGTGCATTTTGTTTTCTTATTCAGATTTAATGATGAATGCATGCTTATCACAGGCAACAGATCCTACTGGTCAAATATTAGTAACGACAAATGCGCAACAAGCTTTAATAGACAAATTGTATGAAAAACTTTTCTTAGCGATTTTTTCTCTTCTGAACGATGAAATTTCTTTTTTATACAGGCAATCGACTGAGACTTTATCAGGTTCAAAATCACCTACCAAAGAAAAAAATCAATTCACTGATGACTATCATCCGACCGGATCATCATCCGACTCTGGTACGTCAATAATCATAATGAAATCAAGACTTAAAAGTAAACAACGAGGCGTACTTTCATCATCTAGTAATGATAGCGACAATGATAGTGAAATGGTATGTATGATTCTGTTTTTCTTCCATTGTTCAAAAAGATAAAATCTATTCTGAAGTATTTCATAAGGCCAGTTAAAATCTGAATGAGTTCGTTTATATTTTTTTTCTTATTTTACCGAGAATTACGTCTTTGCGACAAGTTTAAACCCTCACTGCTTTATTAAATTCTAGAAATCAACAACTTCTAAAGATCCACTTACTACATTCCTAAAATGTTCATCAAGCCGAATACGAATTCGAAGATTGTTGTCATCATCATCCGAGGAGCTAAATAAAAATAATGCAATCGTAGTAAAGCGTTCAAAAAAGTCGAAACTTGAAAAGAAAGACAAAAATAATGCAACATCTAGTCAAAACCAAAAGAAAACAAAAAGAAATAATAGAAATAAAAATAAGAAAAAAGACTCTCTAGCTAAACGAAAAACTGGCCGAAAAAATATTCGGAAAATAATTCATGATAAAGATTTAAATGTAAAAACAAAATATGCTATTGAAGATGAACATCAGCGTCGAAAACGTTTAGCTAAAATACAAAAATTACGCAATAATATTCTACTTAGACAATCATCTTTTATACCAAATAGTAAAAGTTATAATTCAGAAAAGCCAAATCTTTGTTTAATACTCGAATTCGATAAAAAAACAAATAAGTCTATTATTGAAGTTTCACCAAAATTAGTTGCACATCTAAAAAAACACCAATATGATGGAATAAAATTTCTATGGAATAATGTCTATGAATCAATTGATGTAATAAAAACTAAGCAACAAAATACAAATGGTTGTATTTTAGCTCATTGTATGGGTTTAGGAAAAACATTACAAGTTATTTGTTTTATTCATACTGTTTTTAATTACAGTCATATAACTAAAGTAAAAACATGTCTCGTTCTTTCTCCAGTAAATGCTGGCAAGTATTCGAAATATTGATTTTCGGAAAAATGATTCTATTTCGTTTTTTTATAGCTTTAAATTGGTCAAATGAATTTAACTATTGGTTGAAAGATATTGAACCATCGATTAATCATTATCAATTAACAACAGTTCAACCTGATTTACGTGGCGAGTATCTAAATAAGTGGCATGAAAATGGTGGAGTTCTTATTATGGGTTATCAGATGTATGTGCGATTAGTAAAAGGTGTTGGAATCGAAAATAAAAAAATTCAAAATGATGCATATCATTGTCTTGTTGATCCAGGACCGGATATTGTTGGTAATGTAAACATCATTGTTTTTGAAAGATATTTCATTTGAATTTTCATGTTTAGTTGCCGATGAAGGTCATATTTTAAAAAATGCTCAAACATCTATTGCAAATTGTTTATCAAAAATTAAAACATCTCGTCGTATTGTTTTAACTGGAACACCATTACAAAATAATCTTCTTGAATAGTAAGTTTCAAAAAATCGAGTTTTTCTGTTATTTTTTCTTCTCATTAGTTATTGTATGGTATCATTTATTAAACCAAATTTACTTGGTGATCAAGCTGAATATACAAATCGTTTCGTTAATCCAATTCAAAATGGTCAATATAGTAATTCAAATGAACAAGATGTTTATTTAATGAAACAACGTGCTTATGTTTTGAATGAACTTTTAACTGGTTTCGTTGATCGAAAAGATCACTTATTACTGAAAGAATATATACCACCGAAATTTGAATATATCATTAATATACGATTAAGTAATTTACAATCAAGATTATATTATCTATACTTACAAGTAAAAGTTGCTCAAAAACAACGTTCACCTGTATTAAAGAAAGATTTTAAATCAGCAAAATTATTTGCTGATTATCAATATTTGCAAAAAATATGGACGTAGGAAATGAATACATTGAAATAACTAATAATGTGAACATTTTATTTTTAGACATCCATTTTTACTCTATCCATATTTTATTAACCGTCGGAAAAAAGGACTCGAGGATAATGATGATGATTTAATCAATGACAATGAATTAGAAGATATGTTTATTGATAATAATGAACTAGAAACTGTTTATAGTGATGATGAAGAAAATAAGGTAAATCAAAGCAGATTTAAGTATTAATTCAGAGTAGATGCAATTACATATTTTGACATTTACATTATACGATACATTTATTGAGATTCTTAACTCGTTCTTAGCATATAAAATCATTGACATATTAGAAGGGCCCTATCAAATAATCAAGTTTTTACATTTACTTGCTCATTTGAATAATGATCTAATTGCCAAATATTATTAACTACCATTAAATGTTGATGATCGGGACTCGAATTCAGATGATAGTTCCATCTATTCTGATATTGAAATTCATGACATTAACAGGTGAATGATGATTTTATTCGGCTAAATCTTATTAGCCTTCTATAAGATGTTGCTTTTGCTTGTTTTACTCATGTGAAACTGAAATAAATAAGATAAAGATAAAAAGTAAAGGCTTAAAATATTTAGAGTCATAAAGACAGAAAGAAATATTGCTCATTTTGGTGATATAGTATAAGACCCAGGGTCTTCTAATGTGTCGATGGCTTTATTCATATTTCATCGTTACTTACATAATCTCATAGCATTCAAATAATCAGTATATCAGGGATCATTAATTTACCTTATCCAATTCAAATAGACTTTAACCTTTAAAATAATTAATAAGCATTTTATATTCTGAGCTGTTTTGATTGGTTATAGTCCCCATTGGAAAATAAATTGAATGAATTTTCAATGAACAATATTCGAAATGAAGTAGATGAATATAAATCCCTGGCATCAGAAACAAGAAAACATAGAACTTCCACTTCGTCGACAGCAACAATTGATTCTAATTCAACATCAAATGATAGTGATGAATATATTGATATAGGTAAAGATAATTCAACGCAAAACAGATCATCATCAACAACTGTTGACTCAAGCAAAACTAATATAGAAAATAATGAAAATTCTCCAGAAGGAATAACTTATAATGATAATGAAAAAGAAAATTCTATTAAACCATGGTTAGATAAAATGCGCAAGCAATTTTGGTTTTGTTACTTAGATAGTTTACCCAATCAAAGTGAATTTGATATAGAATTAAGTGGAAAAATAATATTATTAAAATCAATTATTGATAAATGCGCTGAAATCGGCGATAAACTTCTTGTATTTTCACGTAGTTTGTATTCATTGGATTATATTGAAAAGTTTCTAAAACATTTACACATTCAAGATGAAAAACAATATCAAACTCTTTTATCAGAAAAGAATAATCGCAGTATACCTACATCAGTACAATGGGTTTCTGAAAAAGACTATTTCAGAATCGATGGTAAAACAAAAATTATATTAAGAAAAAGTTATATAGAAGCATTTAATGATCCATCGAATTCACGTGCTCGATTATTTCTTATATCAACAACAGCTGGTGGTATTGGAATTAATTTAACTGCTAGTAATCGAATTATTGTTTTCGATGCAAGTTGGAATCCATGGTGAATATCATCATAGAATTTTTAATTTGAAAAAGAAGTCTCTTGTGAGATTTCGTATACTAATCGCTTAGATTCAATTCGATTTTAAATTGATAAAGTTTCTTTTACTTTAGTAACGATGCTCAAGCGTTATTTCGTTCATATCGTTTCGGTCAAAAGAAATCAGTTTACGTCTATCGATTTGTATCGCACGGCACAATGGAAGAAAAAATTTATCAACGACAAGTTGTTAAACAATCAGTTTCAAAACGGTACAGATTAAGTCCAAATATTAAAAAAATTGATACGATTTTTTTCTTGTTATGTTCTAGTGTGATTGATGATCATCAAATAGATCGGCATTTTACTTGGAAGGATATAAAAGAATTATATGATTTTCAATTAGAAGAATTACCAAAAGCGACTCAATCGACATTAACATATTCAACAGAGTCAAATACTGATCTAAATCCTCCAGAGCCGGAGGATCGTCTTTTATTTGACCTTTTAAATGAACATAGACGTTGGATATATTCATATCACTCTCATGATTCTTTATTAGAAAATAAGATTGACGAGAATCTCAGTCCTGAAGAACGACGTCAAGGTAGATTCTTCATTCTCTTCTCTTTTCTTTTTCTATGCAGCATTTTTATGTAAGTACAGCTCTTGAAGAATATGAAACTTTAAAACAATTACCTATTCAACGTCAATCATCTTCTCAATGTCTTCCGCCACAACGATCAAATTCTCTTATTACAAATAATACAGGTGATTATCAATATTTTTAAAGAGAAAACAAGATCATCTTATACAGTAAATGTGAAAGCTTCTCAGTAAGATCTTCTTTATCTTCATATATTTAGATAGGCTTTCCTTCTTCCGAATGTCGAAGATGAAGAAGAATGATGTTTTCGACACTATCTATCTATTTTACTTTTCCATTTACTTTAGTAATTCACAACATTCCGGTTCGTGCTAAATGGAAACAAAATGGAGTGACCATCATCGGAGATGCTAGAGAATGCAACGACATCGATCAAATCTATTGGCCTGTAGACTTATTTGTTCATGATGATGGAACAATAATCTTTACTGACTGGACTAATGAGCGTGTTATTCGTTGCAACATTAGTAGTAAGAACATAGAGGTTGTAGCCGGTGGCAATCGTACAGGGAGTCGATTGGATCAATTAAGTGGTCCTACCGATGTTTTAATGGACAAAACTACAAATAGTCTTATTATTTGTGATCGAGGCAATCGAAGAGTGATACGACAATCTTGCCATCATGGTATCACTAAAACAGAAATTCTTGTCAATGACGTCGCTTGTCGAGGATTGGCTATGGATAATCAGGGATTACTTTACGTCGCTGACTACAGGAAACATGTAGTAAAACGATATCGAATAGGAGATCAAAATGGGACCATCGTTGCAGGTGGCAACGGCAAAGGCAGTAGTCTACGTCAACTAAACAAACCAAGATACCTTTTTATTGATAAACAGCAATCTATTTATGTGTCAGATAGTGGCAATCACCGCGTGGTGAAATGGAGTAGATATGCGAAAAAAGGAATTATTGTTGCTGGTGGTCGTGGCAAAGGAAATTCTTTGAGACAATTATCGTTTCCTTATGGGCTATTCGTTGATGCATTGGGTACCGTCTATGTAGCAGACTCGAGAAATGATCGAGTGATGCGTTGGTGTAAAGGCGCAAAATACGGTACTACCGTTGTGGGTGGAAATGGGAGAGGCGCAGAGGCAAATCAGTTTTATTGTCCCAGGAGTTTGTCCTTCGATCGATATGGCAATCTTTATGTGGTTGATTATTGGAACCAGCGGATTCAATGTTTCTCTATCGATGATTGTAGGATGTAGCTATGTGAGATTTTAGGGCTAAATTATGTACGCATTTGAGCTAAGCTCTTATAATTTGGAAAACATATAACTGCCTTTTATATGTAATAGCGTCACTTTTCATCATCTCAAGAATTTAACTTGAATTGTATAAAATACGTTTATTTGTCAAGCAAGAAGAAAATATTTTGTGTAAAAAAATTAAAATATAGTAGCACCGAATATTTAATAAAAGGACAACTAGAAAAATAAACAGATAATCAGAAAAAATAGCAAAAAGATCAGTCATCGATGGATTTTGAAGAAAACTATCATGCTACACTTAATAGAAACAAAAATGAAAAACATTTATGATTGACAAATATTTTTTTTTGAAAAGAAAAAGAATCAATCTATGTCGCCTGTTCTAGTAACTATTATTTGTCACTTTAATTTTGATTTCATGTGTTATATATTTATCCATTTAAAGAATACTACCATCCAAAAAGACGGGTGTAGAATTTTACTGATAAGACCATTTAATGATCGAACTTTTTATTTGAATTGGATATCAGCTCTAGTTCATTATTTCCCAGTATACTCTTCTATTAGACAAGCTGGGTATGATAAATAGACCAAGATGTTGCTGATTATTATGGTCATAAATTTTGATTATCTTGTCCAATGACTGTAGTGGACATTCTTTGACCTGATGTTTCTGTTGTATCAAAATTATGCTTAATGCACAGCTAAATGACGATTGAGGAACTACGTAGTAATTGTCTTTGGAGAACCATGCATTGAATAGAAAAGAACTAGCTTACGTGCAAAAAAATATACGCCAATACATAAAGTTTTTTAAACAAAAATCCAAAATAACAGTAGAAGTATATGAAAATCGAATACAACAAAAAAGATCTTAATAAATTGTTGTTACACGTTGCTAGAAATCCTTGTCAATCGCAAGAATCAGTTTTTTAGGTATACTGTATTGGGGAAATTTTATTTTTGACATTATCCTAACTTGTCATTAGGTTCAGTCATGGATATTGACCGAAAAAAATGCTGAAGTATTCAAACTTCTGAATATTTTTAAACAACGAAGTTACTGTTGTTATACAGTAAATTATTATTAACAGATCATACATCTATCTAGCATGAAACTGATTAACCACTATAAAAAAAAAACGAACTACTTATCGATCGCTTTGATTATAGTGATATAGATCAATGTAATGTTGTCTTAAGCTCACGCATCATTATCTCGCGTCCTTTGAAGGAAGCCGAGTGATGATCTCTGACTCTTCTGATGTCGGATATCTACGATTTTCATAGATCCATCTTGCTGCAAGACACTATTTTCTATCTTGATCACTAGTAGGCAAATAACTAATCGAGCCATCTCTGTTCAAATAAGATATGCCCTATATCACAGTGGGCAACTTCCACATACCAGGCGGACATATAACTTTCTTGCTTGAAAATCGTCTTTTATAGCTCAGAAGTGGTTATATATCACTTAGAAAGTAATCTTTAACGAAATAAACCACTTTTTGAAAGAACAATTTTTTTGCCTAAAAACACCTGTGGGGCGACCTGAGCCAAAGTTTTCGAAAAAGTTATTTTGTTAGAAAATATTTTCTGTCGTACATCAATCGGCGCAGTTTTACGTGCTGATCCCGAATATCGTCTTGATTTTTCGCTAAGATGCTATTTTAAGGGCAAAAAAGGAACATTAGGTCGGAATCATGGTTTTTTTGGAGATCCATTATCCAGTCTACGGAAACTGATGCGATACGGCACACATAGCCGACGATAAACTAACATGGAGGTATACAATTAATAAGAACTTGGGTTCAATCAGACGAAAACTGTTTGTAGCGTTCGAAAAATACGAGATGACTTAGGTGTTTGAAGCTTTTCCTTAATAAAGATCAAAAAACTTTTTCAAAAAACGGCTTTTACTATACATTGGTAGATGCAGTTTGACGAACTGATTCTAAATATCACCTTAGTTTTGTGCCACAATGTCATGGTAATCGGAAAAACAGGAATTCCTAGGCAGAAACCAGGATTTTTGGAAGATCTCTAGCACAGTCTACGTTCGTCAGCGTGCAGTTATGATAAGGCCAATGATAGATTACATACAGAAGAATAATCGGTATAAATTTGAGATCAATCGGATTTAAACTCTTTATAGCGCTTGCAAAATATAACACGGTCAATTTTTGGGCCTATTTTTAGCGCGGTAATCAATTTTTTTCTTTTTCAATTTGAGTTCAACCAAAACCATTTTTTTACCACAACGAATTCCATAGAGCAATTATTAGTTCTGATATTTGTCCTTTTTAAATATTTTCGTTAAGTTGGTCGCAGAATTAACGTTCTCTATAGATAGCGGTTTATGAACAAATTTATAAAAATGGAGTTTTCCAGAGTTCTCTTCAATTTCCGAAAGTTTTATTTCAAGGCAAGATAGATTAGTCTTAGATGTATTTATTCCAATATTTAAACTTTGGAAAAGAATACTTTCGTTCATGTCCGCCTGGTTGCCCACCGTGCATCGTAGATGTAAACGGAAGCGCGAGTAATGGCATTGCAAGCATTAAATAATAGAAAAATGGATCATCATCATCATCTTCTGCTTGCACAAATACTGTCGAGGTTATTGATGTAACCGTTTGTGTACGATCCTTGATTGAGACTGGGCCAGTTCTAGATCAGGAAAAATATATGTAAAATGTTCTCAACGGGACTTTCTAATTCAACTGTGACATAATTAACGTTACCTGTCCATTTACAAAATAGCATTCAGTGTATAATTTAATAATGCATGAATTTTTCTCACACTTTACTTCAGAAACATTCGTTTTTTTCTTTTGTGCATATGAAACTATTTTCAAATGGGAATGAAGTCATTTACAGACGGTAATTTATATACACACCTCTCATATCATTCATTTTGTTGGTAAATTTCGCGGAAATATCAATATACTTGAAATATTTATTATAGAGCCAGAAAATCATGAACGTTAATAAACTTTTCTAATCTCTGTCATAGGACAAATATTGATAAACATACTTTTAATAAATACGTCGAGTAACTATTTTTTCACGAAATGCACTTGTTCCTCACATTTTTTAGTCAATAAAATCAATGTTAGTCAGAAGAGCTCGAAATAGGTTGCCCGACCTGATCCAAGGGATCCTTCTCATGACTTGAAGGGGGGAGGCAAGTTTTGTTGTCGGACTGATCCAGTTCGACATTTTTATCCTTTTTTTGACTGTTTACCAAACTGTGTGCATGCCATAAGTGATGGAAATTATTCAGAAAATTTTAAGATAGAAGAACTATGTGGATTTCAAGGGTGGGGGGTGTGTAATGAGAAGATATCCACATTCACACCCACACCCATGCACCCACATCCCCACACCCACATCCCCACCCACACCCACACCCACACCCACACCCACACCCACACCCACCCACCAAATTAAAGCGCGTCAAAAAACTGGCATTTATTTGTAGAAAATAGTAAGAATTATAGCTTTTTTTCATTGTTCACATTAGAAAATTTCTTGAATTCTACACCGCATCGATGTAGAAAAATTTCTTTGATGAGACAGTTCAAACAAAGATTTATTTTTAATGATGAATATTACAATGTAATGTTTTTTTTTCAAGATTTGACGAATATCGTCAATAATCAGCACGATGACCATCGATATTCTTTGTTGCACTGAGACAAGACGCAAACAAACATAAAGGAATTTTCCATAACTCAGTATTTTTTTCCATGTTTGTCAAAACATTTGCAATGGGTTTTTCAGAGTTGTTTTTTCACGATAAAGATTATGTTCCGTCACTAATAGCATCTTTTTTAACTTCAATTTTGATTACTGTTCTTCTGTTTTCAGGCCATGTATCCATTATTTTGTGATAGGCATCATTTTAAATGATTTCTCGTTTGAACTATCTCATCAAAGAAATTTTTCTACATCGATGCGGTGTAAGATTCAAGAAATTTTCTAAACTGAACAATGAAAAAAAGCCATAATCCTTACTATTTACTACTGATAAATCCCATTTTTGACGTGCTTTAATTTGATATAAATAATTTGATATAAAATACTCGTTGTTGATTCTCCTTGAAACCGCAGTGTTACCTCCTGGAAAGATATTCTTTCCTACCTAATAAGTGATAAATGTTTTGAACATAGTGGAAGCCAGCGTTTTCCTATTCGATTCAGTGCGTTCTTTCGAATTATCAATGCTTTATTGATAAATGAACTAAGATTTACTACTAAATTTTTGTCATTTCAAATAATAAAAACTACATACACATTGGCATTGAAAGATGAACATAGCGGGGATAAAAAGTTCATGAATAATCTTATGCGTAACGTGCAGTTACAAGAATCAGTTTGTCTGTTATTCATCACATTAAAAAAAGATCGATATTATTAGGAGCATCGAAATAAACAACTTCTCCTTTTTCCAACATAAGAATACGATCGCTATTGGCTACTGTATTCAATCGATGTGCAATTGTCAGTATGGTACGATCACGAAACTTTTCAGAAATAACCTCTTGAATCATTTTATCTGTCGCATGATCAACATTTGCTGTAGCTTCATCAACGAGCAATATATGACTTCTCTTGAGAATGGCTCGTGCTACACAGATCAGTTGACGTTCACCAACACTCAAATTGCTACCCGATTCAGCGATCAATAAATTGAGTCCATTGGGATTACTGCGAACCAATTGTTTAAGTTGAACAGCCTCAAGTGCTTGAAGACATTCCTCATCAGAGATTTGTCCGAATGGATCAAGATTGTATCGAAGTGTGCCACAGAAGAGTATCGGTACTTGTGGAATAACACTCAGATGAGAACGAAGAAAATCAAGCGAAAGTTCACCAATATTAATATTATCGATAAGAATAGTGCCGGTGATTGCCGTTTGATCAACAAGTCGAAAGAGAGCCTGAAGAATTGATGATTTTCCAGCACCTAAACAAAATAGTGATCTTGATAATCCGAATTCATCAATTTATGTCTAAATTAGTTTTCTGTTTCACTTGCCTTCTAATGAGCAAAGACACAATTTAGTTATTTCTCAACCATTTTAATTGAAAATGTTGGATATAATGATGCCTTTCTACTGATAGAATTGCGTTACATAATGAGCCAATAGATTTTCAAGAAATTGACATTCGTTTTCTTCATGAACTTGATTAAGAAAATATCTGCTAAGGAAATTTATAAATGTCAAACTTAATTCAACCTTGAAAATATTTTTTCAATTAGAATTCCTATCCTAAATCTGATGTCTTTGTCTAATGAGGAGACATTCACAGGTGAAACATCGCTTTTGAAGTGTAACTCTGATTATTGAGGAGATCACATTGATGTCAGAAGATGTTCATAAAGAGGGTATATGTAGAAAAGGTCGAAATAAAGTGTCGAACGACAAACACCTCAATGATAGTTATGTCAAAAATGTTAGTGTGTGATAGTTCATACAAAAACCTTTTAATTCTATATTATCTGGATATGAATGATGATAATGACCACCTGTTGTCTTCAAGAAAGCGTCTAGAAGAGTGATGCGTACGTAGGCATCACATCCAACAGTTTGACGCATCCAATGTTGTTTCATTTTATTTTTTTTAAGACAATACTATTTAATATTAGTAAAAGCTTGCCTTTGTTCGAGATAAGAAAGTATGGATTATCACTAGCGACTGACAGTGATTAAATTACTAGAGAATCTTTAAGAAAAATCGATTCTTCTGTTAATTTTTTTTATTTGTCGATGATAATCTTTCTTCTCATTCTGATAATCGCATCGTATAATGAACACATACCAAGAATATCATAAGACAGTAATGAATACCAACAGACTACGACTCAATAGTAAATTTCTAATGATTCCATCTTGAAACTTTTCGACATTTTTTTTTGACCTTTTTTATGTCATTCATAAAAAGTCTTTACCATAGGTGTTACTTCTCGATTTATGATCATTGTAATGGATTTTCTAATGTATGATAAGATGTTTCCTAAAATCTGAAACTAAGGAATTTTTGACTGGAATATAGTCCATGAATAGCCTCTTGATTCTTAGAATATGGTGTTAACTTCAGCTAAGATTGATGTTAATATCCAGAGATAATATGTGTTTGAAGACTGAATTATTTTACAATAGGCTAGTAAAGTCTAGCTTTCTCAAATGTCTAATATATAGGTAAACAAAAAAAAATATTTTTATTGAAACTATTGCTACCTTCTAAGAACCATGAGATCTAATGATGGAAAGCTTGTCTCTTTAAATTATTTAGTTTGAGTTCTCACGAAACATGTTTTCATTGATGACACTTCGATCAATATAGCTAGAATCGATTCGACAGTAAACATACATATATCAGATTGTCGAGGTTTTAAACACGAAATTCCAATACTTTCTAACAGGATTCTATCATCTTTGATACAAGTCCTATACGATTCTGCAGGTACGTTCTGAAGATAATGCAGACTAATATAATTATAAACCGGATTTCCATTTGATCTTAGAGTAATTTATGAGGTTTGTTATCAAAAATAATTAACAGAAATAGCTGATAAAAAAAGGATTATACTTTGCCACAGGACACGAACAGAAAGTCTTCGAAGTAAGGCAATATGAAAATGCAGTAAAATTGAAGCAGCTAGTGGTCAACGGTTTTGGTTGCTTGCAAGAAGATTTCAGAGAACGTCAATCTATGTTTGAATAACTGTTTTAATTCTGTTTTTTTTTGACCGTTTCGAAAATAACTTCACGATATTTTATTGCGATTGGTTTTTCAATCATATGAAATCTTGTGATCAAAGAATTTTTTTTTGTCTTTCGGTTTCCAGCAAGATAAAGTCATTGTCTTGAAAGATCAAAAATAAGTCAGCTGATATTTTGTCACGTCAAATTCTAGCCAAAATGGATTTCGTGGCTGTAATACGAAAGGCTCTTCATCGTTATTTTGTAGAGTAATTTAAAGCTACAAAGCTCATATTTTCGAAATATCTTTATTTTTGCGCTAGATTAATGTAAATGTTATACGTATCGGACATGTATACTGATTGCTCCATAGATAATTAATTGTAATACCTATATTTGGAATTCCAGTTTTCCTGAGGTCAAGATAAGTAGAAGACTAAGATCCCAATACTGACATGTCATACTATACGAATTCCTAGCTTTGTCCATAAAAAAGTCTATCATATCGCTTTTCTAATCTACACAATTCCTAAAGATGATCTATCTTATTCATTGGCTATTCTATATTAAAGAAGGCAAGTAGCCATACCTGTTCGACCGATAACTCCAATCTTCTCTTTTGATTCAATGCGTAGATTGAGATTTTTGAGCACAGAATTAAGCTCTGGTCGATAACGAAAAGTGTAATTTCTAAATTCAATTATACCACGAGAAGGCCAATCATTTGGTGGTTGAATAAGTCCTTTGCTTTCATGTTCTTTTTTGCCAGTTTCTCGAACAAGTTGTCCATATTCATGAACACGTTCAGCACTGGTCATATAAGTTTCAGCTTCGGCTGACTGTCGAATAGCCCATTGAAAGAGATCTACTATAGTAAGACAATAGGTCAAACTAAGTGCTAACGCTGAGTGATCGATTTGGCCACGCACTGCTACTGCAAGAATCGAAGTAATCAAAGTGAGTAAGGATGCCATAAGATCGAGTCGTAAACCGAACCAACGTCCAGCAGCAATAAGAAGGAAGTAAGCTCGTGAATTTGTATCGATTCTTTCCATAAACATATCCATAAAATCAGCTTGAACGTTGAATGCACGAATACTAGTGAGGCCATCTAATGATGACGAGAACAGTGTATAGATTGGACTGCGTGTTACACTGTCAAGTCGTTTGAGTTGACAACTCGAACGTAGAAAGAATCGACGAATCCACCAAAATGCCGGAATCAATGGAATGAGAATTAAAAGTACCCATGGATTGATTATTCCAATAATAACAATAGAACCGAGAATTGTCATTGTCATTTGTATAGTATCGATCACAGTAAGAGGTAACGATTCGTCTAACACCTGCTGATCTTTGCTTGCTCGATTTAATATTCGTCCGCCGGGATTACTTTCAAAGAAACGTAATGAAGTATATAAGATACCTTTTAACATTCGATTATGAAAATAGGTCGCTCCACTTAATAGGATATAGAACATGTAGAAGGCGCGTAGTAATGCAATAAACAATGTACCCAATGTCAATCCAAGATAAATAGAAGCATCCAATGATGAACGTTCACATTTTTCTACTTTCTCAGACCAAATAGCAAGCCAACGATTTGTAGCATCGAATAGAGCTTCGGCAGCAAATATTAAAACTATTAGAAGAATAAATCCAAACCAACGTAAAGGTGGTGCAGTAAACAGTTCCAACCAAACATGCCAGTTGACTGCTCCATCAGTTGACATTTCATCTTGTACAATCGAATTTATATCAGTTACAGCAGTATTCAATGTCCAATCGGTCTGATTCTTGTCGGTTGAATCTACTTCTGTCGTAACATTTGACCGCTCATTTAGAGTAGATTGTTTAATATGTAATTCATCAATGCGACCATTTTTTAATACAATAGTTTGATCTGCTTCAATTAAGAAATGTATTTGATGTGTAACAAATATTCGAGTCTTTTCACGAAGGAGACTACGTGGACCAATACATTCATCAAAAATTTTCTTTGCTACTTTTGGATCAACGGCAGCGATTGGATCATCGAGTAAGTATAAATCTGCATCAGTATAAAGAGCACGAGCAAGTGATATTCTAGCTTTTTGTCCTCCACTCAAATTAACACCTTTATCACCGACCATCATTAAATCACCGGCTTCACCAAAATTTCGTAGATCGATATCAAGACAACTTGCTTTTATGACATTCTTATAACGTTCTTCGTTCATTGGTTTACCAAGAAGAATATTAGCTCGAATAGTATCCGCAAATATCCATGCCGATTGTGGAGCGTACGAAATAGAATTGACATATTGTCGTAGTTTTCCATTGGTAAGATTCATTTCACCAAGAATGGCAGCTAGTAAAGATGATTTGCCGGCACCAGTAGCACCTTTAATTCCAACCAGCGTACCAACTTGGATGGTGCCATTGAGATCAGACAAGCAAGAATAATCTTTCCATGAAAATGATGCATTTTCCATAATGATTGCATCATCTCCCTTTTCTTTTTGTTCTTTGTCTCGCTTGTCCACCAACGTTTCCAATTGCAGAAACTGATCAATTCTTTTTGCAGAAATACGAGCCTCACTGAGTTTTTCAATAGTATATGGGAAATATGCGGTTATTGGCATTCGAATCAAAGCAAAAAATGACATTACTGTAAAAATATCTTCTGATATAAATGGTAGACCCATGAGCCAACTGCTGCCGAATGTAGCTAGAGAAATTAAAGGTAATGATGCGAAATTGAGACCAATATTGAGAGCTCGTAAACAACTCGATTTGAAAATGTTTGAAAATTCACAATGTCGTGCTTCACGCACTCGTCTCTCCATTGCTTTTTCCCAATTGTACATTTTAATAATTTGACATCCATTAACAATTTCATGAACCGTTTGAATACGATTGTCCGTATATTTCATTGTTGCCGCTCGATATTGACCGAATAGTTTACTGAATATAAGTTGCATTGGTACATATAGTATGAGTATAGCATAACCAAACAGTGTCGGCAAATCAATGATCCTCCAAATAAGACCAAACATCACAAGTGCTTCAACAGGTGTCGCCCAAAAATAATAGAAGAACATACCCAAATCTTCAAATTTGCTTGCATCATTTGCTATTAAATTGATTGTTTGAGCAGCAGTAGTATTGTGTAGTGATGCTGTATTGAGCGTCAACAAATGTTTATAGATGATGGATGATAAATAATTGCGAACGCGCATACCTATACGTCTACCATGAAAGAAGATTTGATGCATTAAAATAACTTGTAGCACCGAACAAATGGAAATAGCAATAGCCAATAGATACCCAGCGTATGTAGGCAATTTTGTTTGACCTTTAATGTAGAGAACAGTTTCACGAATGATCAATGGCTGTGCAATACGAGCCGCACTATATGGAACTATGAAGACGACGATCAGAAGATAATCTTTCAAAAATGCTTGCCTGATGACATTCCATGTTCCTGGCCATTTAGTACTATCGCAATTCACTTTGTCCAACAAAACGGAACATTTATCATTGACTGGTATATCTTCGAGATCTTTATCGACAATTGTGCGTCGATAACCTAGTGATAAAATAGGTTTGACCCACCACCAAAGTACCACGGAGATCCATCTGGTCCATGATGAATAAGCCCATTCCAAACCAGATTGTTTTCTTGTTTTGCCTAGAATATGTGTTATGAACATGGAACTCGATTCTATGGTTTAATAGAGTTCACTCGTGTGCAAGTATAGGATCGATCTCGACATTGTTTGTTTTGTCACTTTTCTGTCCTACATAAAGCAAAGATCCTTTTCACAAGTAGAGTATGCCTAAACTTCAATCTTTTTAGCACATACTTGAATCGTTGATAATGACAGAACATGATAAATTTTGCTACTAAGCGTCAGGCCGCTCTTATGAAACTCAAGGTTCTTCGCTAGAGCAAAATTGTGTTTTTGCTGCAGAAAGATCCGATTTGAGAAATCCTGAAAGAAACTCTCAGGATCCTGAATTTCAAGGATCTTTTAAAGTTTTATTCAGGATCCTGCTTCGAATTCTAGTAATCTCCGATTCCAAGAGTATTTAAGGTGAAACAAGATCCTGTTTAGGATTTCTTCAAGTTCCTACTCAGATATTTTTCAGAGTTGAGAATACAGAATCCTATCAGGATTTACTCAAGATCCTTGATAGGAATATCTCAAGATTATGAGAAAGGATTTGGTCAAGACTTTTTCAGATTTTTCTCGAGGTCTGAGGCAAATCTTTGTAACAAGATCTTCTTACGAATGATAGCCACATCAGTCGAGGATCTTGGAAAGAAAATAACAAGATCAGTCACGGTACGAAACTAAGAAATTCTGCTAAACTTTCATCAGGTTCCTGAGCGGAACTGTTGTTCAAGAGCAGATATTCCGAATGCTTTAGAAAAACAAATATAAGTATGTCTAGGATGTTGATAAGAAAATACAAGGAACCACTTAGGATCTTTTAAAGTTTGTGTTTAGAAACTATTCAAAATTTAACTTTCAGGATCTTATCAGGAATCTAACAAGAACGAATTAAACCATTCCCTAATGTTTTCGGCTTGGTTCAGGTCTCGATTCTTAGAAGATTAGTAAATCTATAAAACACCACAGAATTTCAATACCAATGTTGAGCAAAAGTCAGAACA
>CAJNOL010001414.1:21253-46711 GCA_905250125.1 Rotaria sordida | reverse complement strand
GTGCATACCTATTTTTGACAAGACTTCATCAATAGGCCGAAAATTCAACAGAAAACAAACGCTATATTTTCGCAATAAGATGAACTTTGTACGTATTCTTAAAGACAGAAGAAACTGATAGTCGATAAAGAATAAGAAGGATATCGAAGTGAAGCTCAACTGAACCTAACTGACATGAGAAACTGAAGATATAACCCAGAATTCTGGATATCGAATAAGGTTAGAACTGAAGCATAGTTAAGTGTACTCACTTTGCGTTTTAGGAGACAGATTGGATGGATTTGAGTTGGTAACATTATTCGACTCTACTTGTGCTTCTGGAGAAATTCGTGACGAAGAAAAACCTAACATCTATCGTTTGCCGCTCCCTAGATATTTGTTCACCTTGTATTAATTGCCGCTTGGTCACTGTCGATTGTCGAGAATGAATGCACCATATAATTTATGATTTCTTCTATCACAATAACAAAAGTTTATTGCACATAATTAGTTACTTACTCTTTTCATCCTAGAACGAGCAGTACAATAGTCGTAAATGATCATATACGACATCATATGCTATCGTATACAGTCATACAGTGCAAAATACGCCATACGCGATCCTATATGCACTGTAAAAAGTCGTAGAATAATAAATCCTTAAAGGGTTTATGAAAGTCCAACGTATAAAATATCCTTCTGAACTACCCAGGTCAATCATGGTCGGCCGTACACTAACCAATCACGGCGGATAACGGCGGCTGTTTACGGTAGCCGTCTACAGCAATGGTAAACGACACTTTACGGCATATTACGACCATTGTAAACAATGTCTATAAAAGGTCGCCGTAAACCACTAGTGTAATAATACGGCGACTGTATACTTTGCTCGGCAAACATCGTTAGACATCGTATACTTCAGCTGTTCGCGGTAGCCGATTACAACAGTCGTAGATGCTGCTTTACGGCCTATTACGACCATTGTAAACGATGACCGTAGAATGTCGTCGTGAACGACTACTGTAGCAATACGGTGCCTTTATATGTTAGCGTGATAAAATGTCGTAAGACAACGTGTAAGTTGGCTGTATACGGTAGTCGCACACAGCGATCGTACACACTACTTTACACGTTCGGTTCGAATGAGAACTATGAACTTTGATTATTTTCGATAAGTTTATCGTACATTTTGTCATGTCTAAATTTAAGACGCCTTGGTCGGCTTCGGAACGAAGAAAATGTTTTTGTCACCATCCCATTAGAAATCCATAAAGTTCGACAGGGTTAAGTGTATCGATTTTCCCTTTAATGTTTTTTTTAAGCTGCTTAGATAATCAGAAAGATCTGAAGCAATTTGTGAAGTTGTTGAAAAATAGTTTTTTAGTTGGAAGCCCATTTAAAGGCGTCTTGAATTGATCTACAAAAGGCCCATATAATGCAGAATGTTTCTCTTCATTAGGATCTACAAGAATATCTCTGACATCAAAGGCTTTCCTTTCGATAAATGGCAAATATCGCTCCACTTAGGTTGTATTATATCTAAAAATCCGTTTTTCGATTATTATGTAATTAGGATTTTTTTTTTCGAATGTTCTTTTTCTATGGCTACAATGTGGTCTGCACTTTTTTGGTACTATTTTTTACCTTTAAATTCGATATTTAGTATAGAATTCTTGCCCTAACCAAGATATGCAATTGTTAAATTATAACTTTTTCGAATAATATTCGATGATTTTCAGGTAGAGATAATCCCATTTGATTTCAAAAGAGGGGTATTTTAAAGCAACCACCAAAACTCAATCGATAAGTGTATTTAAATAGCTTGTGCGACTTTTGGCCCCGCATGATGTTCACCCATGGACTCCTTCAATAAATAAAGAGAAATGGATTTTATAAAGGTCTTGTCAGAAAACAGAGTTTTGATGAAAAGGTTTTGTTGGATAAGTATATGGGCATGTTACCTGGAGTGCCGAATATGACAAATGATATAAGAGAATTTTAATTCAGGAAAGTTTTCGGGAGTTTTATGAGTAACCTTTGAAACCATTTGGACAAGTACTGATGTCTCTAGTAGTCAGTACATTTTTTTTCTTCCAGTTAGATTGTCGTAACCAAATGCTTTTATAAAGGTGATATAGATCTTGCGCAGCTTGAAGATATACTCTTGATATCCTCCGTAATTTAGCATTGCTGATGCAAATAAGAGTGCGACTAACGAGAAAATTCTAAACACCTGATGGCATATGGGAGCTCAGGATGCCAATTTAAAACATGTTCTTTATTTAAATTTAATGGAGATAATTTATACCTGAAGATAGTCGAATAATAGTCGAAAAAGTATAAAGCTAGCAATCATATACCTTGATTTGAGCCAAAGTCCTTAACTGGATATTTAATTCTAAGTAGAAAATGACATCAATAAAGCTGCAGATTGAATGGTATATTTCGTAAAAATATGGAGCTGACATAAACGTAGAAACTTTAACTTCATAATAATTCAAAAATACTTTATTAGGCATAAGAGAATTCGACCCGCGGGAGAGGGGGGGGGGAGTATTTGACATTTATCGATAGACGAAGCATCAAATGTTTAGGATATTGTAGTCAATTGTAATGGGAAAAATCATTCTGCTTAATCCGAACGTATTGTTAACAAATCTAGTTCTGCTTTTAATAATCTATGTAGCAGAGACCGAAGCAGTCTAGCTTTCACAGACTTTGACTGCTCTAGAGAGCGTATGAACCTCTTCCGGTTGCCTGTACCTGCTGTTTGTTTTCATCGATCTGGCCTGGCTATGTGTTAAGATATTTCCACTGTATTTTTCACGCGAATATTAGAAGAAGTCTTCAATAGAAGTAGAGAACAGAAATAGGATCAGTTCAGGCTTTTCAAAACTTAAACATAACTGGACTGAATTCTTTTTTAAAAAGAACTGAGCCGAACTGGTCCCATCTCTGGTAGAAAGCTATCTTTATCAGAGAAAGAAGTTACTGATATCAAAGTATCATGATTAATCAGAAAATCTAATGATTTACTCTACTATGTGGCTGCTGACTAGAGCCAACCAATATTAACATATGAGAGAAACTCTATTCTTTCGGCAATAATCTATGGAATTCATTTAAACAACGTGCTCAAGAAGATCTATCAAGTACTGGATTCAGCTATATTATAACTGTATAAATATAAATCAGTAACATAAAACTTCTTAAACGCTTTCTATAAAAACCTTTAATCATAATGAAAGCAAATCTGCGAAGAATAGCGTCCCAAAGTGAATAAATTTAATACATAAAATAGGCTCGATGCAATGCGGCGACAATCCATCAATAGTCAAGATTGTATGGGAAGGCTTTTAATTAAAAAAACCCATTTCTCATCTTCCCTGGCAAATATTTTCTAAATTACAGTGTGATGCATTCTCTTTCTGATAAAGAATGGACTTTCTCAATAAAAACTTCATGAAAATATGGTAGTTGGACAGGTGTAGTGACCTATCAGGGTCTCTGATTTACGGTGAAAATTTGCTTTTTTAGAGTTTCCAGACAGCGCATCAGCTTTTTCTGACTATATTTAGCACTTTAAAAAGATGCAATATTTCTGGTGAGTGCATCTAGCCTCATCAGACTACATAGATTTCCAATAGAACAACCAAAAAAAATTTACTCGCCTGAAGCAGAGCCCAGATTTTTAAAAACTCACTTGTGATAAATGAAAAAGACTATCAAAAGCATAAGAGGTTAATGATAACTCTCCTTCTCCTCAGATTAAGCGAAGTTTTTTAGGGCGCTAGATCTCTTATATGATATAGCTCCTTTGTATTTCAAATGTATACCAACAGAAAAGCCGTTTCTTAATTGGAAAATCTATATATAGTGGATGTTGCGATGGATAAACGATATTTCGTTTGAAATACACATAAAGCGCTATAAAACGCAATACTTTCTTAATCAAAACTAGCAGCTGATTTTTTATTTTAAATCAAAAAAATCACGAAAAAAAATCAAAAAAATCTGATTTTAGCTGTTTCCCCCTTGAAGAAGCCTCTTGATATTCTGAAACGTAATTATAATCAAGTAAATTTTTAAGGTAATTGATGACGTATGTTTGAGCAGCAATTGAAATGCGTTATACGTAAGTTGAAATCGCTATTTCGTAAATACACCCACACCCTTGTTATAAGCTGGAAGGCAAGTTATTGCATGTTCTTTCGCAACACTTGCAAGATGAGTCCGCGAATTATTTGTTTTTGTTTCTTTCTCAATATTTTTGTTGAGTTGAAAACATGAACATTTGCTTTTTTTTCTTTATTATATATATTGACAGATGACGCAATATTAAGTATTCTTATTCGATGTATACATATAGTCGTGATGTTTAGCTGAAAACAAATTCGTTACACTTGTAGATTAGACGAACCACAACTCATGTCTGCTAAAAAGAAATCTTTACTTGAAACGTTATCTGTTGAGCTTGTTCATCGAATATTCGATCACATCAATACAGAAACAATTGTTGTCTCAATTCGGTATGTATGCAAACGACTCTATTCCATTACTAATACCTACAATCGCTTTGATCTAGACTTTCGTTATATGTCAAAATCTGACCTGCCTTTTATGGCACGTATTATTGATCCAAAAAATATTATTTCACGTACGCTTTCAGATGAAATACAAACACCAGGTCAAATTCGATCATTTCTTAATCATTTTCATATTGACCAATTCATTCGACTATGCTCATTGAATCTTATTAAAGTTGAATCCAAAGATTTGAATACATTTCAAAAACATATCATCAACTGCCCACTTACAACATTCTCAGTTGCATCTCATGCGTATTATAAAGACGGTCCGACAGAATTTATATCATCTATTATATCGCACAATAATCTTCGTAAATTCGAATACACGGGATATTGTAACATTTTCGATAAAATACAATTGCCAATTCAATGTAGATTGAAACACTTAACAATTAGTCATTCCAATTAGTACACAGTTTATTCTGTTATTTTTTACTCATCTTATCTGCAAACACTTGTTGTAAAAAGTGTTACGTGCAATCAATTCGATTCGGCTACTTTTACATATTCTGATCTTTCACAGTCAAGTGATTTAACTTCGCTCTCGTTAAACTTCAATTATGACATACCAATGAACGATGTTGAATTAGTTCTTTCATGTTTACCTATGCTAACGCATCTTCGGCTGATTTGCGAAAGATGAAATTATCTCTATTGAACAGGTTTGAATTCTGATTTACTTGTCTTACACGCACTGATTCAAGTTGTATTACTGTAAAATCACTGATTGAACCATTTCGAACATCATTCTGGCTCGGAATCAAACATTGGCTTATCAAATGTGATTATGAGCACGATAAATATGATCCGAAATTCCATCTCTATTCGACACCGATCGCGAGAGATAATTTTGATTTCTCTGAAGAACGAAGTACAATTCGACATTCTATGTTAAACACTGCTGATAACAATTCAACAACTATCGTCAATGCGAGTAAATTATCTTTGAACTTAAGCCAAATGATGACTGAAAACATTTCAAAAACAGTAAGTATTATCTTACATATTCATATCGGCTATTCCTTTCTGAACAAGTAATTGTTCGAAAAGAAATATGATAGATTAGTATTGGAGTCTAATAATAAATTTTCTACATATTTTTCCTAGATTTGTACTGACTGGATGTTAAGAAAATGCTTCGATTCAAACAAAAATAAATTAGTACTACGTAGTATTTTGGTGCCTATGGATGCAGAATAAGAAGAGAGAAATCACTAAGATAGATAGAACTCTAATAACAAAATAAAAGTCTGATAAATCCGACAAAATTGAAAAAAAAGCTATTAGCACAATCTCTACGGAATTAAAATGTGAACCATGATGTACCTATAGTTACTAATCTTCTAAAACTTGTCTTTTCTTCTCTATATTACTGCATGTCTCTTCATCATTGCTTACTTTACAGCATAGAAGTTCGACAAGGAAATGCTTTTATTCTCAAGAAAGCCTATTTGAACACCTACTAAGAACTGTTTAATGGTAGTATTAGTTTTAGTTTCACTTCATTCTTTTCTTTTTTGATTCAATGCGCAATACACATAAATATTTTAAAATCTTTGGTTTATTTTTGACTACATTGTCTTGCAAGATTAGCCAAAATGAGAAAAAGTAATATCATATCAAAGACAATGAAACCTAGCGACTCAAAAACAGTGTCAAACCATGTAAACATCCATTTTTAATATTCTGACTTAACTATTCTTCAATAAATAAATACAAATTCTTGCATCTATACATCAATTTCAGATAGATATTATTCAACCTCGCTATTCATTTTAGCGATGATGTTCATATGTATTTTGTGTTGATCAATTATTTCACTGGATAGAACTACATCGAAAACTTTTCTGTAGAAATTTCAAAAAACTATTGTTTTTGATGTTCTAAATAAACACGATAAGTTTTTGTTTCTAAAATAAAACTGTTCGAATTCAATGTAGACTTTTCTTAAGCTAATTTGTTTCGTAGTTCAATTTTCTACAACCTTATGCATTTCTATTTAGAGATCGATCCAATAATGACATATCTATGTTCACATGTCAACGAACTTACGCTTACTGTTAATGAAAAATGGTATTTGAACTCAACTGAACATCTAAGTAAAATTGTTAATCTATCAAATCTTCAAATATTATGGTTAGATTTCCGACACGAATGTACATTTGCTGTGAATTTGTATACTGAAATGAATATTCTATTGAAACGAGCATTGAATCTTCATTCACTTCGAATAAAATGCAACAAATCTGAGAGAATGAAGGTGATAACTCTTAATGCTATCTGTTTAAATTTACCTCATCATATCAAACGTCTTGATACTAATATTACGGATCTGACCGACGCAAAAAGGATATTGGAGCGAGCTGAACATTTATCAAGTGTTACATTTCGGACAAGTAATCCACGGCATTTTGCTCACGAAATTGATATATGGTTCTGGCAAATGAAAAGAAATGTTGCATATCAAGTAGAATTGATCCCATTGGGTCGTTATGACAACTTTGATCCCATCGATTCAGTACACTTATGGCTTGACAACACCAAGAATAAGCAGTCAAATGTGTCTTTTAGCCATAAACGTGTCAAGCGAACCCATCACTCGCATTACTCATAATTTGTTGGTTTCATTTATTGACTGATCTTGATTTCAAATATTCATTGGCATACAAAAAAAAAACCTCTTTTAACAATATATATATTTACAAAATTTGTAATTTGAGTATGTTTTTAAAAAACAAGATTTAGATTGAAAAGCAATATGTACCTGTCTGTTGATAAGTGTAGGTCTTCTTTTTGTACATACTAGGGTATTGCGTTGGATTTAAGCAAACAATACATCGAAATTTTCTATTTCAAGTTGTGTATTCGAAAGAAGAGTTTATCACCTACTAAAGAACATATTTTGATGGCAAAAGTATTTTATTCATACAAAAATAATTGGAAAACTTATATCAGGTTATGCTTTTAGTAAGTTACATCATTTGGAAATTAAAATACTTCTCTATCGAACACATGTTTTCAACAAGGATTTTATCTTGATACAAAGTTTTTATGTACATCTGACTTCAACCTGATGCAAGACTCTAGTAGACAGTCATGTGTATTTTCAATAGATTTCAAAAGTCTTCATAATGCTATTCAAACTCTTAAATGATTTGATGCAGTTAATTATACAAATTTTTTTATTTTTACACAGTAATGAGCGATAATCAGAAATTCCAAACTGAACTCTCGTTTCGGAAATTACTAGAAATTTTTAGAAAGTGATCAAATTTCTAATGTTTCTCTGTGTAGAATCTTCTTCTTTTTTTCGAATATGAGCCTTTCCAGCCGGCTACTAGAAGACAAGTAACAAAAAAGTCTCTCTAATGATTTCATGTATCCATTTGGATACATTCAGCCACTAAGGGGCAAAAATTTTGAAAAAGTCATTTCTTTTTGTCCAGCAAAATTTGATATTTTATGGTTTTTCTTACATCTATATTTGTAGATGAAATCACACATTGCCTGTTTGCCGATATTTTGCAATCCAAAGCTTAAATATTGCTAGAATGTTCTAAGTTTCTGCAGTACAGTGCAATAGTAGCTCAATTTTTTCCGAAAATTTTTAGAAATTCAGAAACATTCTAAAGAGTTTTTGAACATTTTCTAGTGTTCCAAACTAGGCCATCACGAAATATTCAGTAACCCTACAATATTCCTGAATTTATAGAAATTTTCGGAAAAATTGAGCTACTATTGCGCTATACTGCAGAATCTTAGAATATTCTAGCAATATTTAAGCTTTGGATTGCAAAACATCGACAAACAGGCAACGTGTGATTCCATCTATAAATATAGATGTAAGAAAAACCATAAAATATCAAATTTTGCTGGACAAAAAGAAATGACTTTTTCAAAATTTTTGTCCCTTAGTGGCTAGATGTATCCAAATGAATACATTCCCTTTTTTTATTATTCGAATTTTTTAAATAATCCGTCTTAGTGATCCAATAGACAGTAGGTCTATGAAGGAAAATTAACAACTGCTTGCTTCGAAGTTTTATTATTTAGAGACACGAGAAAAGGATTATTTCTATACGGACACTATTTTGGATAGAGCCGGCCATTTTCTGAGTGAGTGTTATTTCTTTCTTCTAAACACGTGAATGTGTGTTGAAATGTGTTAACTTATTTATCAAATCGTCAAAACATTTCATATCATCACTACAAGTTACTTCTTCGTAAAATATAGGCTTCATATATGAGAATACTTCCTATTCCCAAAATTTACACATTCCTGCATCGCCTTCTGAATTTCTGCATCCCAGAATTTGTGCACATCTGGAATCGCTAGGAAATGCAGGGATTCCTGGCCAATCCTGCCTATTCCCAAATTACAAATAACTCATGGATGGCAAAATGATCATTTATCGAGCTTCCATAAATGCAAACCGGAATTCCGCAATTTGTGCACATCCGGAATCACTAGGAAATGCAGGAATTCTTGCTCATTCCTACACATTCCTGCCTATTCCGGAATTACAAATATCTCATGGATGACTTAATCATCATTTATCGCGCTTGAATAAATGCAAACCGGAATTCCGGAATTTGTGCACATCAGGAATTACTAGGAAACGCAGGAATTCCTGCTCATTCCTGCCTATTCCGGAATTAAAAAATATCTCATGAATGGCCTAATGATCATTTATCGAGCCTGAATAAATGCAAACCGGAATTACGGAATTTGTGTACATCCGGAATCACTAAGAAATGCAGGAATTCCTGCTCATTCCTGCACATTCCTGCTCATTCCTGCACATTCCTGCTCATTCCTGCACATTCCTGCTCAATCCTACACATTTCTGCCTATTCCGGAATTACAAATATCTCATGGATGGCTAAATGATCATTTATCGAGCTTGAATAAATGCAAAGCGGAATTCCGGAATTTGTGCACATCCGGAATCACTAGGAAATGCAGGCATTTCTGCTCATTCCTGCACATTCCTGCCTATTCCGGAATTAAAAAATATCTCACGGATGCCTAAATGATCATTTATCAAGCTTGAATAAATGCAAACCGGAATTCCGGAATTTGTGCATATCCGGAATCACTAGGAAATGCAGGAATTGCTGCTCATTCCTGCACATTCCTGTCTATTCGGGAATTACAAATATCTCATGGATGGCCTAATGATCATTTATCGAGCCTGAATAAATGCAAAGCGGAATTCCAGAATCACTAGGCAATGCAGGAATTCCTGCTCATTCCTGCACATTCTTGCTCATTCCTGCACACTCCTGCACATTCCTGCTCATTCCTGCACATTCCTGCCTATTGCGGAATTACAAGTATCTCAATGATGGCTAAATGGTCATTTATCGAGCTTGAATAAATGCAAAGCGGAATTCCGGAATTTGCGCATATCCGGAATCGCTAGAAAATGCAGGAATTCCTGCTCATTCTTGCGCATTCCTGCCTATTCCGAAATTACAAATACCTCATGGATGGCTAAATGATCATTTATTGAGCTTGAATAAATGTAAAGCGGAATTCCGGAATACGCAGGAATGTACAGGAATGAGCAGGAATTCCTGCATTTCCTAGTGATTCCGGATGTGCAGAAATTCCGGAATTCCGGAATTCCGGTTTGCATTTATTCAAGCTTGATAAATGATCATTTAGCCATCCATGAGGTATTTTTAACTCCAGAATAGGCAGGAATGTGCAGGAATGAGCAGGAATGTGCAAGTATGAGCAGGAATGGACAGGAATGTGCAGGAATGAGCAGGAATTCCTGCATTGCCTAGTGATTCCGGATGTGCAGGAATGAGCAGGAATTCCTGCATTGCCTAGTGATTCCGGATGTGCACAAATTCCGGAATTGCGCTTTGCATTTATTCAAGCTCGATAAATGATCATTTAGCCATCCATGAGTTGTTTGTAATTTCGGAATAGGCAGGTATGGACAGGAACTCCTGCATCTGCTAGAAATTGCGAATGTGCACAAATTCCGTAATGCAAAAATTCAGAGGGCGATGCAGGAATGTGTAACTTTGCGGAATAGGATGACTGCTCTCATATATCCAAATGGATACATTCGGCTGTAAAGGGATAAATAGATTGATATGTTCAAGAAATAAAATATATAAAAATTTCTAGGATTTTGTGAGAGTTTCTGAAAATTGCTTTTCTGGAATGTTGAACACTGCTGTGACTATTCTTTATCATGTTCAACTTAATTGATTATCTTGTTCATCGATACGAGGAATTTTATTAATCATGTTTGTTCAAATATTAAAAAAAATATTTATATTAACATGCATTCATCTTGATTATGAAAAACAAAAATATTAATTATTTCATATTAAACTGTTAACAGTTAAATAGTACATGTTTAGATTTATTAGAATTCATGAAAATTGAATACGAAAAATTCATTAATATAAATATATGTTGAAGAATCAGAAAGTTGATCTTCGATCTTATCGGATTTAAAAATTATCTGAAATGGAAAAGTCAGAGGTTTTATAACACGTTGTTTCTATTAGATCTGAGTAGAACGCATAAACGAAGTGATTACAATGCATTTTATATAGTGCGTGTTCTCATAGATTTTAAAATAAACATTCATTTCGAATTTTGAGAGCTTTCATTTTCTTATATTTTGAAAAATAATTCCGAACCAGACACTTGGAAAAACAATGAGTAGCATCAAATAGTTTAAATGCTGATGCATTGTCGAAAATACCCATTCATCACAAAAAATAATTTCAAAGCATTTACAAAAAAGTGCGTTTTTATTGTTTAACTCTTTACACTCTGAAGCGGTTCCAGAAGAGTCGCTGATAAAATTACCACAAAAATAGAGTATTGGTCTCCCCAACATACTAATGGTGTGGGTAGATCGATCAGGCGCACTATCTTTTGTTCAGGGGAATTTGATAACCACAGTGACCATTGAGACAGAGAAGGGGATGGAACAGCTTTAAAAGCCCTACTTCTTTTCTTGTTTATGACGGTGTTAATTAGAAAAATGGACTTTCTATTCCTTTTTATTAGATTCAAATCCAAAAAGAAAAGCTGTGAATATAAAGAGCGATTTTTAAACACCACATGTATTTTTGACAGAGATTTTTCAAAAATACACATTTTTCTTTAAGTAATTATATCATCAATGAAGACATCTAATCGATGATAAATATTTTTTTCGACTGCTACTCTGATAAGATTTACGAATAATATATTCATGATATCCGCCATCTCTCTCTTTCTGTTCAATAGTCGTTTCAGAATCCATCTGGTATATTACCATTTCTTATCTGCTAAGCCACTCTGGAATTTTTGAAACGAATTTAGTTAAATAGTAGACACTACTGTCGATATAGATTACACAATACAGCCTTGAAATCCCTATTGTGTGTGAGTGAAAAACCGTTTTGTTTTTAAAATTTTGTTATTCTTAAATTGTTTCAAAATCGATAATTTTGAAAGTCATGTATCTCGGAGATAGAGCAACGAAACAAAATATTTTTTTATCAATCGATAGCTTATGGAGTTCCGTACCAATATTGTTTTGGGAGTTTTCAACACCATGCTTCCTGTATTTTCTGCAAAACTTTGTATGAATGGGTCAAAAATGACCCAACAGGGTATAATGGGCTAAATAGACAAAAACTTCTGCATTTGTAAAAAATAAACTATGAATAAAAGTATTTTGTATAAGTTTTAAATTTTTCATTTTAATTCATATCCATATGGTATTTGTTTAAAGGCAGGAATTTTTATCTATTTAGATAATAAATATTATCACCTACGCGATATTAAAGTGTGAGTGAGGACTTTTCGTTGTGATCGAGAATATGAATAATATCCACATTCCAATAGTCTTCCATTGTGAGAAGAGACTTTAACTAAATTTGATGATTGAAAATTTACTTCAGCTATTGTAGGCTCACATCATCATTTTATTAGATTTCTCTTTTATAGTTATTTATTATGTCATGATGTCTTCTATCTTAATGATGTCCATGTTTCGAAACATAAAAGTGTAGACTTCAAAGAAAAATATCATCTTTATAGGAATTTAACCAATACAATATTGTCCGAGATATTTTCATAGACTAAATTCCATCGAAAATTTTGCTGCAATACTTGACTATTTATGAAACTATAGGATTAATCGCTTACGAATATAACTCAATGCCAGTCGTTTAAAAAGTTGCAACATTGTCTATTATCTTTCGATAAAAACAAATTCTCTTCAAGTATCTTCTAGAGTATAAGTGTTTCAATTCAACATATGTACCAATTTGTATCGTATTTCCGGATACACTTTATTTATAAGGTTCAACTATAGATGAGTTAGAATAAGATTTAGCATTCATATCGTTAGTTACCACCATAGATTCAAAAAATGATTCTTATATTTAAATGAATAGTCATCGTGTAATATTTCATCATGACCAATCATTGTTCAAAATTTTTCGATTATCTCATGATTTGTTTTCTAAATCAATAATGAGAAGAGATGAGAACTGCTTTTTGTATATTTTGACAATATAATTTCCACACAATATATTTAAGATTGTCTTCATCGATATGTATTTCGAGATATTGTATGTGAGGACAGAGATTAATGACAAATTTAAGATTTTCGAGTGTTTTATTATCTGCATTGCCGATGATCAATTTTATTATTTTGTTCTTGGATACCAAATAAGCAATTTGAGATTCTCATGTAGCAGATCGAGTACTTGCATGTTTTAATGGATTATGGTAGGGGTCAAATGAACCAGGATTAGGCATACAACACACGATTTCGATCAATATATCAATGTCAAGATTGGAATATGAAATACATAATCGACGGATCTGTGTCAAAGGAATACAATGAGTAAGATCAGTGATAAATTGATCTTTGTTTTCAGAGCGAAGATATCGAAGACTGAGCGATGTAGTATGTGTAAATTTGATTGAACAATTTGAAATCATGTGGCAGTTGTCAGTACAAATATTTTGAGCCAAATTGAGACAGACCTCACGAGAATCTGACAACATTTTATGTGCATCTGTATGATTGAGTCGAATAGAATTTCATACGACCATAATGCGAGCAATTTTGATGTGCAAAAATCCATTGTCGTTCAAACTAAAATGATAAAACAAATTGATTAATCATTGCATGATATACTTGAATATTTTTAATATTTTCAATCTGCATTACATGAGAAATAACGGAGTCGAGGTGTGTACGAAAGAATAGCATTGAACTGATGAATATGACAATAGTCATCGATGGTAAGATGTTCAATGGGGCTATACTCTTATTGTTGATTATCAGTAATCGATAAGTCAGGAGTCGTACCATACATTTTAAATGAGAATTCATCATATTTCAACTTGGGTAGACGAAAATTAGTTGATACAAATGATCTGCATCTTGCAGAGTCTCACATCATTGTCAGCAAAGATTGATAAAGAGAAGAGACAAGGCAATAAGGCTAAGCAAGTTAGAACCCTAACGGCTTTATCTATTTGTAAGTTATCGAGGATTAATTATTCGCGTTGAACGAAAGGCGAATCGGAAGTAAGCAATATGAAGAAGAGATTATTGCTCAAATAGTGCAACAAACAAAGTGATACTATTTGATGAGTACTTGGTCGAACAATATGTTTACAACGATATTGAAAAATTGATTTGAATATGAATGAAAGATTGATTCTGAGAGGAAAAGATGAATATATAATGAGATGTTGAAAGCAAATATTTAAATTCAAAAAAGCTTCATATACATCATAAATGTCAATATATTCGAAAATTTCATAAAGAAGTTCATTTGATATATCTTTGAAATTGATAATAGAAAATCTATAGACGAGAGAAAAAAATTAGAGAATTCGAAAGATAATATTCGTATCTCCTATCTCTTTTGCGTAATTTGTTTCTAAAAGAAAGATTTATATTATATAGCAAAATAATGTTTATAAACTTACTTTTTTTCTTCTCATTATCTTCATTTATCCGACTCAGTAATATTGTGTTGCCGTTTGACTAAATATTGATTTGATGTACGATGTTGCCTTCTGCAGTTTTTCTATTTTAGTCAATTATGAACAAAAATAAATGTTTAATGTTCTAGAATTTCATTATTTTATTGTTTCAAAACAAAAAAATGTGTATTCAAAAGGATACTAACGATTTTCATTTTTTTTTTCAGAAATCTATTACATTTACCATGCAATCAGAACTCGAAACGATATCCATGCATTCTAATTTTTATCTCATATGACACTTCAATACGGCCGAATTGTTGAGGAGATATAATGAAATAAAATGAGGAGTCTGAACCTATTTGTATTATTTATTAGAACATTGCCTATTAGAAAAGAAAATAATTGGATATTTAACAACATTTATCCAAAGACATCAAAATTTCGACCATTGTATTGATTTCAAAGAATCGAGTCTCATACGAGAAAATCTTGAATAACAAGTTGAATTCTCTCTTGAAAATTATGCGAATCCCAATCAATTCATTATTGATAGATATTCGATGATGATCAGTGTTTGCAGTTCACACTGTAATATCAGTGCAAAGATCATCGAAAATAAAATCGACACTTGATTGAATTGTAGCTTTTGATCGTTCATAGGGAATTTTTAGATGAATTACATCTCAATAGAAGAAACTCAACGTTATCTATGGATACGGCACATGTATTTTTTAAAAGTTTCCCAGTGTATGAAAATCGCCAATCTTTTCAATCGTTGCTCTTTGATAGTGCTCTCTTGTTTTTTGACCGGTCAATCAATAAATGCGAGAAAAAAGGATTAGCTTTATTAACAGTTTAATCTCAGCGATGCATACACTTTTGTTCGACTTCTGACAACGATTACACAATCCGACACTATTATCAAATTATGGATGAGAATGATCTTGGTAGGAACAATCCAGATATTGAAATGCTTCTTACATATGTCCATTTTGCTACAAAATAGAAGTATCTTGAGTAGGTGCTACTTGATTTATGTGACTACGCAAATTCTTCAATGTTTCGAAAACTTTAATATTCAGTCACTATTCAGAAATTCTAATGCGATCCGTTTAATCTTCACGACATGGTCTTGTGTGTTATTGAAAATCATAATTAGTTCTTAACTAAAAATATCCACCTACTCACAATGATATTTTAAATATAATAACAAAAGTCTTTTCATGTAGATACTATTTATCCAACCATTCCACACGATTCACTTTTCTTGATAGAGATAGCTCTACGCTAAACCAAATTTTTCTTGAATGTGAATATTCAATACACAAAAGTTGGGCATTGCTTTTTGTTAAATTTTTACTTTGTATTTTTTAGATATGGATGTATAAGTATTTATGTCGAATTTCTCCTAATCAAGTCTTTCGTTTATTATCCGATCTTAATCAAATTTATTTTTTCTCTAGAATAACTTTTTATAAAAATCTCATTTCTTTTTTTTTTAAACTTAATATATTCATTTAAGATTCATGGATGTAGGTGTCAGCTTGAGTATATGGAATAGCTGAACACTCATACTCACACCCATACACCCACACCCTGTCCCAACTAAAGATTGCTCGGGTACTAGGACAATTCGTCGCAATGATATAATCCAATTATAATTTATCTATTTTCAATAATGAAGCGACTTATTCGATTAAGTTTGAAACATGTAATCTAATGACTATAATAATTATTGGAAATGTTACTAAAGACTAAACGTCGGTTTTTTTTTATCTCGAACAGTACGATAATCTTCTTGTTCGGATAATAAGTTAGTTTATTCAAGCTATACAAGTGGAGAAAGTTTTCCTATATCAGTGAAAATGACATTACACTTTTCTTTTAATTCGCCCTGCAGCTCAAGACTTCTGATAATGTGAAAGTATTTTGAAAGTGCTAGTGAAACTTAGCGTTCCCTGAAGAAGAGCAGCTCTGAAATGATCAGAAGAAAAACAACTATTAATGAATTTCTGTTTTTAAATCTTCGCATTTGTTGTACAAATTTTGTTAGTTTATAGAGCATCGCCTGTTATACGATATATTTAAAATTAAACTAGTCAGATTCAATCGATGATTTATACAATGTCAGAAATAGTTTTGATGATATCTCATAAACAAAGATTTTAACATACTATTGATATCAATTATACAGTAGGGAATGGATTCGATTTTTGTCTTTCTAGGATTCTTTATAGTGGTAATAAACCAAGATTAAAAACCAAAGTTTAGCCTTTAGTAGCATTTTCAATAATTATTATAGTCATTAAATTACATATTTCAAACTTAATCGAATAAGTTGCCTCATTATTGAAAAATAGATAAATTATGATTGGATTATGTCAATGCAACGAATTGTCTGGTTACCGACTGTTTGTAAATTGCTTGTTTGACTATTATTATCTTCTATATAATGCATATTATGGAAGCTATTTCGCAATGTATCAACAAAAAATAAACAAAAAAATATCTGTTACGTTACTTTTAGGCCACCCGGTATGTGTATACGCACACAATCTGATTATTCAAAAAAAAAAAAGAAGAACGATCGATAAAACTAAAGAACATATTCTTTACATAGATGAAATGAAAATGAGAGTACATTAATAAAAGAATTAAAGAGAAAAACGAGAAAAACTTGGATATATATGTCATTAGTAGACTTCCTTACGTAGTTTGTGAAACAATTTCTAGAATCAAAAAATATCAAAACGACTGTTCGAAGATCAATAGTCTTCCTGCCAAGATGGATAACTAACTTCGGGTTCTCTAACTTCTAAAAGAATTCTTGTTGAGTTATTTTGTAACAACTCTTTCAGAATCAATGCTTTATCATAGCTGATTTGGTTCATTAGAAGGTTTATCGTCGCAAGAGTCTATATTGAATGACAATAATTGCTGTGTAATGACAGATAAGCGGATGAAGTGACTTACCGTGTTACATTGTAATGCATTGACCAGATGTTTTGCGCCTTTAAAGCTGATTCTATTATCTCGAAGGTTCAAGATTGTTAATGTCTGCGTTAAATGCTTAGAGTAAATATTTGATAGATGAGCAAAGAATGTGGTTTACTGTATTAGTTTCTAATGCAATGGCCAGACTCTGTGCACCTTCATCGCCGATAAGGTTACTATTAAGATCCAGTGTTATTAGTGTCTTCATCGAATGATGAACATGAATATATGCTAGGTGAATAGAGAACGTGACTCACTATATTATTCTGCAATGCATTGGCTAAGTACTGTGCACCTTTATCGCCAATTATGTTGGTATTAAGTTGCAGTGTTGTGAGTGTCTAAGTTGAATGATGAAGGTGAATATATACATATATATTTTAGGTGAGTGCACAACGTAACTCACCCTGCTACTTTGTAATATACTGGCTACAGACTGTGCACCTTCATCACCAATCTGGTTATATTCGAGATTCAGCGCTATGAAAGTCTAGATCGAAAGATGATGATGAAAATATGATAGATGAGTGAAGAACGTGACTCACTGTGTTACTTTTCAATGTATTGACCAGATACTTTACACCTTCATCGTTGATTCGGTTACCACAAAGATTCAGTGTTGTCAGAGTCTATGTTGAGTATTTAGTGATGAATATATGAAACATAAGTGGAGAACGTGTGACTTACTGTATTACTTGGTAATGCATTAACTAGACGTTCTAATTGCTGATTGCCTATAAGCTTAAATTCAAGGTCGAGTACAGTAAGTGTCTATAGGAAAGTTTAAACGAAATTATAGTTTTTGATCTTGTATATATCTGTTAATTTTAATCTAGAATTAGTATTTTCTATTTATGAGCGATAAAAATATTCGGACGATTTGGAATATGAATGTTTTGTGAAAGAGAAAAATATTTTCAGAACATTAATTTAGGAAAATGTCAGCCGTATATTTAGCGATCTGGTAGGTAATGGAAAGATAATATATTCAAAAAGAGAGAGAGAGTAAATATCTCTGAACATGAAAATAGTATAGAACATATTTTATATAATATTCTATATCTATTATTCTTGTGTATGATTCAAAGAAGGCTCTAGGCGTGCAAATCATTCCAATAGTTGAGATATAGATAAATATTCATTAATTCTTATAGTATTTTTATATGACAAGAATGTTTCAAAGAACATGATTCAGCTGAAGATTTTTACTTGAATAATATCTAAACTAGAGTTCGTAAAACAGCAATAGATGAAAGAGGTCTATTAATGCTTTTTTCTTTCATTTTAATTGTTACGAATTCTATTTAGTTGGTACCAGTATATAGAATTATACGACTTTTATGTAGCAACCATCTTTATTCAATCTCAATCGTGGACGATATTAACTAAAATGAATTAAATCGAAGTGAACGTCTATCTCATATTCAATAAGAAGCAACCCATTAGGAATTATTCTAATGACAATGAATCGTTTTTGATGTTCATGAAAATCTAGCAGTATGATAGCGAAAAACTTAAAAGACCTAGAAAAACTTTTGCTAAAAAATTTTCGTATCTTCTAAATCCTTGCACAATAAGTGATATATCTATGAATGATAAAATTTTTCTTATTTTGAAAAACAAGGGATTTAAATGTGGGTTCATAGTTAGGCATAATCACCTATAAATTGAAGAATGATGAGAGAAAGATTGACTCTGACATACTGTCAACTATAAAACAAGTCAAATTTAGATAACTCCAAATGAATTAGCTGTAAAAAGCTTGTCAACGCAGCCCATTTCGGACTAAAATGTGAAACTCACATATTCCATGTAACCGGTTGCTAAAATCTATCATGGAGGTAGGACGAGAGCCGAGAAACTTCTCCTTAAAACTCACATTCTATATTTTCCTTCCTAAAATATGTGAGTTCCACAAAAGAGTCATTCTTTATTGTTGTTCGAAATAGTAATCCAGTACAAAAAGACAAAATGGTTGGAAAAAAAATGCGTTAATCTTATTTTCTATTTTGTAACACATGAGATGATAAAGATGAAACTAACCTGATATCGATGGTATGTGTCAATGATTTTATTCAGTCGTGTACAAACATCACGAATTGAAATTAGAATTGATAATATATCGAGATTGTCAAAAATACGATAGATAATTTCAATAGGCAAAGTGTGAAGACATAGAGATACTTTATCAGACATTGCTATGATTTCTTTCGAATCGTGTGTTTTGTCGAAATATTTGTTTTTTTGATATACGTGATTATGTCTTTATTGACGGCGTGTTTTTTTTTGTTATTGTATAATTTCTTGTTTATGCAAAGAAACGCAAAAGTATAATAAAAATAACCCAATAGGGACGTGTCGTAGAAGCAATTATACATCACTTTTTCTTTCTGTATCTTATATGAAGAATCAAATTATGTTTTGTATGATTAATTTAAATATTTTTCACTTCTTGCTTCTCGAATATTGATGAGAAGAGAATCAGTTTTCCTCTCAATGGCTGTTTAATTTTTGTCAAAATATAAAAGTAAACAAAAAAATATATACATGTCGAGAGAGAACGAAAAAGAACCGCTAAAATGCATGAGTAAAGATTTCAATACGAATGTCGATATTTTGATTTGTTTTTATAACCTTGTAAAGTAAACATTACACATGCATTCAATGTGATATTGTAGTGATACGAAACTGATTGAAAAAAGAAATAATAATTAAATACTAAATTACAATATTGATAAATTATAAATGATAAACATTGAACTTATGTTTAATTGATCATCTATTTGAAACAAAATTTTTAATAGACAGTAGTGATATCATCATACACAATAAAATGTATCGAAATATAGAAAGATAAATACTAATTGTAATGGTTTCACAATAAGCAATGATAGATTTATAGAATAAAATCGAAATCGATAAAAGGATCAATATCCAAAAAGTTCACTGGTGAACTGACTCCGCTCAATCGTTTTATGGAACATTGAGTCCTTTATTTCAACAAGTTTTTTACTTTGTTTGATAACGTTGCGTTGACCGATACATTGAATATATGCTCTTACTTCTTATATTTTCCTATCTGTCTTAACAAAATTTTGATTTGATTCTGAGAATTATGCGCATCCATTTCTTTGTGATGCTTTCTTCTCATTATTATGATTCCTAGCGCTAAACTGTGATGATGCTCTTATATACTATTAAATAAACGAACATTCTTAAGTTAAATACTGAAGCTAATGCTGAGTCAATCGTGGTTAGAAATAAAAAAAAAGAACTTTCGATAATTTGTAGAACTATACTAGCTTTCGTACTAATAAGCACGCAGAATCTATTAATACTCGATAGGCCTATGCAAGATTTAATAAGAAAACTGTGAAACCTTTGAATAGCTAATGAAGTAGCAAGTGTTTCTGCCACAAAAGAATATAAATTCTCGGATATTCTACCGAACTATTCGTGATTTTGCATAGAAAAGACGAAACTAAGATCAGTCCTGTCAACATAATATGAAACTTTTCCACATTCTGCGAAGTCAGCAATGGTTTGATTCATGGTTTACAAAATTAAAACCCAATCTGCGAAACTCGCATAAAGTTTCGTGTAAAAATTACGAAATTCTACGAATTTTGCTGAACTTAGAAAAATTCTTTATGGAATCTACGAAACCTTAAAAGTTCGATAATAAATTCTTTTTTTTAGATCGTAGATGGGTGAGGATAAGGATGTGAGCAAAGTCAGCACGATAAACATATGTAGTTCCGATTTTATAGATCTTATCAAGTGGCTAGCATTAGTTAATTGATTCGTTTTAGTGATAAGTCAAGCAAACGATGACGCGTTTTGAGGATAAGAGCAGCTACTATGGTTATAATTTTACCTCAGCTGTAAGGGTCGTGAGATGACAAAACCCAGTATGATCTTGAAGAAATAACAATAATCTAAATTGATACTGTTTTATAACTTTTAAATTAACTCTACATGATGATAATTGCTTATTATTGATTGGAATTTTATTTTTTTGTGTCATTTGATGAAATGGATTGTGAGTAAATATTTTGTTCAGAATGATAGAAAACCTAGGTACGTTCTAATAGTAGTAGTAATAAAATGCTCTATTTATGCTATGACCGAACCTTGCACCTGTCGCGTGAAAAAACCCATCTTGAAACAAAAAAAAAGATGAACATACAGCTACAGAAGACTGGTAGATCAGAGAAATAAGTAGAGAAGACCGCAAAGGTAAAAAAATACTTTAGAAAGCAACAATCGCGAAGTACGTGTGATATGGGCAGTAATTAAGAGAAAGAGACAACAAGATTTTTCATCAATGATGACACAAGATATGATCGAACAGAGATAGATGATCTTCGGTGAACAGTTTGCGGATATTTTTGCAAATTCTTCCTCTACCAAAAATTTTCCTTCTTTCTTTTGCTAATAATGGATTTGAGAGATATTCTGGTAAGTACACAATCGATAGCTTGTGTTGTAAAAAAATTCTCGATAACACCTGGTTTTGTTGCGAGTATTGTATGAGTTAATTTATCCTAGTGCGTATATGTTAATTTAAGGGTGTGGGTGAGTGTAGGTCAACAGGATAAACAAGATCCACATCCACTCACACCCACACCCCTACCCATCCTACAACTATGCAACTACACAATTTTTTCAGGGGTTAGCTGCTTCTTCAGGAGAAAACTGTGAATGCTTGTAGGCCGTGTTCGTATCCTTCACGAACCTGATTCTGAAGCATCGTAAAAGTTTCCTAGGTATACCCATGTTTGTAACATAATCATTATGAACGTTTATATTTTTGATAATAATCATTATCATCATTTAGGCTCTGTCAGTTGGTTTTTTTTTAACTTTTTTTAATAATAAGTCGAAAAAGTGCTAATGGAATGAAGCTACATGAATTCCTGATAACGACAAAAAAAACTAAATAATATTCTATGTTAAATATACGAATGCGCTGAATAGTAGAACGCAATTTGATGGAAGAAAAACTTTTTAGTATATCATGAAAGAACATATTGTTCCGTAAATGATATACATTAATGGACAGAAAAATTAAAAAACAATGGTGAGTTAGATCCGACTTCTCCATGATCACTGAATATGAATGAGAATGCTTCCTACACCACATAAAACTGACGCTGAGTGAATCTGATTTCCAGTAAGATATAAGATAAAGGTGCAGATGCACGTTAAAAGGATCGTATCCGAAGCCGACACTTTAGCTGAGAATGCTACCCTCCTACTGAGTTCTCGCTCAAGCACGACACAAACAAAAACCTGTCGGACGTGTGTAAAAACTATCTCAAAGAATTCATACCATTGCCGCTTGACTTCAGAATTAGGAACGGAACACGCATTACGATGGTTAGCGCTAGCTTTCCTGAGTCATTTGTTTATCGTCTCTTATTTAAGCTAGGAAATATTTCTTTTGCCTTTTAAAATTTAATTACTAAATTATTCTGTATATGGCTATTCGTCCATAAATTCTGAGTTGAACCTGACTTTGCTTGCAAACGAGACAAAACCGAAGTTTTGCTAATTATTCTTTTATCAGAAACAAACAATATGTTACGCATTGTCGTCAAAAAAAGTATCCTTCTTTACGTCGCATGGAACGAACCCTTCTGTTCTATCCTACTCTGCTTTAAAATTTTTTATTTGGATGTTGAAGTTTTGTTTCATGCACTTATTTTCAAAACTATCATCCATATAACACATTACTCGATACCTTCCCTAGAGCGTTTATTTTATTGTGGAACTAACGTATATTTTCGAAGAAAATAGTGAGTGTAAGTTTTAAGGTGAAGGTTTTCCGGCTTCCTCCTCACCCACAACCCATTGTAGACACATAGCAACGAGGAAGAGAACATTACAGACATACCCCCATTACAGACTTCAGCAACCGCGCACAAAAGGCTTCAGATTCTATACAATTTTCTAATGCATTCATAATTATTCGAAAAAACCCTATTTTTCAGTTTACAAATAATGCATTAGGATAACAACTCGGAAGCACATACATGAGTTCCACATTTCAGCTCCAAAGGAGCTGCGCTAACAAGCTTCTTTCACTTGTTTTCTTTGTTTACTTTTCCAGTTATTCGTGAAAAGAAAACTACTATAACTGTTTTTTCATTTTAATTTTCTTTTCCTCTTCAGGAAATTAAAGAAGATCATTGCAATCTTCATTGGGTTTGACGTTGAAAACAACGAAAGTGTCTTTAAAAAAAATTGGAAATAAGATATTGTCTCTTTATCGGACACAAAGCCAGATTTGACTAAAAATTTGTGGGTAAATAATCCAAGAAAGATAAGTTAGTAATGAAATTTTCAGTAGAAAAATGTATGTCCTAGTTAACGTATGACAAAAAATATAAATAAAACAGAAAAAGTGGCACTACTTACCATGATACCTTTTCCTTCTCTTCGCTCTGAAACCAGCAGTAATGGTACGGATTCTTTTCGATAATTTGTATACCTGATGAGCTTTAACCGCCAACAAAGAACGGGCACCAGCGGTGCTTATCAGTTGCAAATGTTCACTTGTAGGATAGAATTCGTGCCAAAATAGGATCGTAAGCGTCTGAAACGATTCTTACCGAAACTTGAAGAACTATCGGATGCAGTTACCGGAGCCTACCGAAAGTGGTGGTTCCAAAATACATCTGCATTGAGTATTGTAGTTAAGTTCGAAGCTGCCACCCTAATTAAGAACATGATCAAACTGAGAGTACACTCTAAAGCTAAGATGCCAACTGAGGACAAAAATCGAATGCAACTGTTATAAAAATGAGTACTGCTCCATGAAAAACTTTGGGATAGTACAGAACAATGAGTAATCGCTGAACGAGAAGTTTGGCTTGACAGAGTCACTACTAAACAGAACCAGTCTGATAGATCTTGATATCAAGATTGAAGTTGATAATGTAACTGATTCTGTCAGTTGAGAGTGTAAGTTGTGTGGGAAGCTGACTTCCCACCGAGATAGGGTAGCAGAATGATAATTTGAACTGCAACTTAAACGAAAATAACGACTGGAAAAGGAATCTGAATCAAAGCAAGGATACACACGACGATGGTAGCCGAGGCAGCTGTTGAAAGTGACTCCCCAGTTTTTGTGAGGATCAGAAACGACTCTGAGGACAAGATTTCATCCAAATATCGATTTTTGACGAGGAATATGTATATAGACAAAAAATGCTTCCAAACATGGGAGTAGAAATCAATATCTTCTGTCATGGGCAGAAGGGACCGTTGAGCTCGGTTTTAACAGGAACGACAATATAAAGTAGTATACTATTGCTTGTGAAGCTTGTATATTTTGCCTATTCTGCACAACGATAGGAAGAAAAATAAAAATAAAATCGTGATATTATGCACATTTTTCCAGCCATCGATTAACTCTCTCTTCATTATTCAAGCTGTCTGATCGATAAATGATAGAACAAGCAAAAGAATCATAATATTTTTATGGAAAAAAAAAACAATCTGTCTCACTAATATATGATTATGCTTTATCCCACGTATATGGTTGAATGCACGCAAACTAAACATTGTTTCGATATGCACATAAGCAAAATAATGCTTTCATTTTCTTTACTAAACAATATCGATACATTGCCCACGTGTTATATTCGTCATTACAGTATACATCACATTAATACAAGAAGCAGACGTAAGTCTTTTGATATTACAGTATCTTTCATAAGCTCTTTTAGTCTATTAGTGTTTAGAAGATTTTTCTATAGTTAAATGATACCAGTAATTAAGTATACTTTATGCGGACTTTAGATTGTGTCTAAACGTATGAGAAGAAGAAAGGAAGTGGCTATGTACACATAGCCAAGCAACTATGTGCACTGAGATAGGTATAATCAATTAATTAGTAAATATTAA
>CAJNOL010001414.1:10453-21153 GCA_905250125.1 Rotaria sordida | reverse complement strand
AATATTTACTAATTAATTGATTATACCTATCTCAGTGCACATAGTCGCTTTGCTGTGTGTACATAGCCACTTCCTAAAATCATTGATGATATACAATGCGTATGGTACAAAAATTTGTATTTGTTAGTATGAACTTACGTTTTCTTGTGAGTTTTTGCATATTAATTATTATAGTAAAATGATGATTTGATGAACACGAAGGAATGTAATTTCTCAAGTCGTGTCGGATCGGATCATGTTTACATTACACTTCGTCGAGTCGGACGCGGGTTTGAAAAGTTGAACCCACACAGGACTCTAACTACTGTGATGGTTTTCAAAAAGTCTTTCGAAAATCTCTGCCATCAACGTACTGAAGTAGAAGTGTCAGTATGAATCCAAGCTATTCATCTAGTCTCTGAGTGTTACAATCGTAGACATCCAAATCCTTGCAAATTCATGAAGTTTTAGAATGTCTTTTGAAAACAAGCTGCCACGATGGTATTTTTTAGAACATTCTCCGTGCCGCTGCCGCATCGAAATGGGCATCTCTTATCCAGAATAGGCCATTTAGTGCATAATCAGGCGCCATGTTTGAGTTAAAAGAACTTTCTTTTCAGATAAAAATCAAAAGAAATAAATATAATGGAAGACAATACTGGATATGAATATATGAATGAAGAATCAATAAATGAACGTTTAAAATGTTCAATTTGCACTAAACCATTCATTGATCCTGTATCAACTAAATGTAATATTAGGAACCATATATTCTGTCATCATTGCATCGAAGAATGGATTAAACATCATCCTTCATGTCCAATGTGTCGTCAAAACCTGCGTATTGAAAATTTAACACCCATCGCCGATAGCGTTTTGATTGATATGCTTGACGAGATACTAGTTAAATGTCTAGGTTGTAAACAGACAGGACTGGTACGAGGAAGTTTCAATGATCATAAAAATAAAATGTGTTCCAAGACAAATATAAAATGCCTATCATCAGACATAAAATGTCCATGGACAGGATCACGAGATGAACTTGACAAGCATTTGAAGACCTGTATTTTCAATCCATTAAGACCTTTGATCACTGAACTTATAAACAATAATCAACAACTGAAAAACCAAGTAAATCAACAGCAAACTCAAATTGGAGGATTGATAAACGATAATCAACAATTAAAAGGTCAAGTAAATCAACAACAAACTCAAATTAGACAGCTGCAGGATGAGAATCAACAGCTGAAAAATCAGACAGGACAACTAGAAAGTAAGCATATATGCGTATATTTTAAGTGATTAATGGCGCAAATTAACTAGAGTCTAATTCATTGAACAGAAACCATTGTTTGGTTTTCAACCTTACGATTCATCATAAAATCTAAAGTTTCAAGAAAGATCTCATTCTAGGAATAATTAGCTTCACTGATTCAATGATAAATTTATCTTTGCATGAAAAGTGATACTATTACTAGTCATTTTTGCAAAAGAGTTCATAGTTGTTCCATTGTACATCTTTTTTTGATCGTCTATAGTCGTCTATTCTAATTACTAAAATCTATTAGCAAATTCTGTGGTTTTTTTTTTGAATACTTCTTTATGTTTGTAAATAAGTTTTGCTTGAACAACTACTTGAGATGTATTCTAAAACATATTGCTCACTTCAGATTTTATTTGTGTCTGTTGGTGATAGATCAATAGTATGTTCCTTATTGTTGAGATAAAATTAATCTAAAAACTCTTTTAAGTTCATCGTTATGTTTTTCTGACATGGTAGAAATTTAAGTAATATTGAATGTGCATATGAATATCGTTCTTAAAAAAGAGTTAAGATTCTATGATAAAATATCTGTATATAGAAGAAAATTCTTTTACATTGCAATAAGTTATATATGAATACTTGAAGTTCTACAAAAGTTTGAATAAAAGCTATTTTGATTGAAGAGAGAATGTCAGAAATTAAAATATGGCTTTTATATGAATACTTGCAATAATCTTTTCATTGTCATAATTAAAAACAGTCGACATCATTTATTGAATGTATCAATAAGAATAGCTAGATAGAAAATTAGGTGAAAAACATTATTAAAAATAATAATTAATCTTCGAAACTTTATTATATAAATTAAAGTTCATCTAACAAATGACTCTACGAGATAAATATTATTATCTTGTCTTGTGAAAGTTCTAATATATATTATATTTAATGGACATTTCTTTGTTTACCTTTTACATTCTATTATTTACACTTTTTTGATCATAGATTTTGAACTTTTTGAAATTAAAATTTCTAGTAATCATTGATTATTCATGTTATTATTTCTCAACAGACTCTTTTAATGCTGAGTATTGGTACTTTTCTATATTTCCATTTCTTGTACTTCATATCCATAATGAACAATTGAAGTCACAGTTAAGCTATCATTATGGAAAACTTTTGTAATAAGAAGAAACCGAATAATTGAAGAGAAATCTGTTGAATATTTATTCACATTCTACGTCTATTTCATTCATATTATGAATTGAAGATCATCACATAGGATTGATAAATTATCAGCTTATATTTTCTTCAATTATATTATCGAATGAGATACATAGACAATTATTCATCTTTTGAAAAATCTAAAAAATTTTTCCCGAATATTCGAATTTTATTGATATGTTGCTTTCAACTTAACTAATAATAAGCCTTTTCTAAAATTATTTAGTGTATAGTCGAATCATATTAGATAAAATGAAAAGTTGTATTTTTGAGATGATCCTAAATATCTTATTGGATAAATCAAGTCTTTAAGAACTCGAACGCTTTCCAGTTAACCATTTTTTTATCCATATTAAATATGAACCTGTGTGATGATTCTTAAAATAAGCACAAAATGAAAAAAGAAAACTTGAATTCCATATTTTTTCGACTTTGGCATTCTTAAGAAATAGAGTCTTAAGTGATTAACTGCAGTCATGATAGTACTACAGTTGTTCTCTACTGTTCACAATTACATCAAACCACAATTAAAATTAGTATGATAGAGAAACTTTGGTTTTTACCATTCCAATATGAAATCTCCTTTCCCCTATTGAAAAAAATAGAGAATTGGTAAATTATTGTCAGAAATGAACATACAATAGAAATTAGTAAAATTCATTCTAGTTTAGACATACAATCTGATATGAACAGATACAATAATAGAAAAACCATAAGAATATCTTCTTTTCATTTTACTATTAGAACGATTATTTATCCTATTCCATAGATATTATTCATCTTTCAGAGCAGAGAACAATCCATTGTTTATTCTCTGACATCATCACATCAACAAACAGCTGTGATAGTAAAAAATATCATTTTATTAAAATAGCTTAAAAATTTGTATGTTTCTTTATTGATTTTATTACACTAAGATGAAATCAGCAAATTATGTAGTTAAAAGTAATTATTTCCTTTGTTAATCTTTCAAATTCACTAATTTGTTCTCTTTTAAACTAAAAAATTCACATCAGAGGTATGAATAGTACTTCATCTTTTTTAGTTATTTTCGAATTATTCTAACAAGATTCAACAGTTTCATGTTTTTATTCATCATTGAATTCTATAAATTAAATCGTCTATGTCGACTACCATTTATATTCTATTCTGTTATATTCTAGGAACTTTCCTTCTTTGTTATCTTTGTCCAGTATCAATCAAGTTGTTCTTTGTTCAGATAATTTTTAAAGAATGTCGTTGTTTTCGTTTAGAACGTCTGCAATTTCTCGAATTCACATGCCCCAAACCACTTTCATGTTTTGATCATTCATGTGCTATGTCCTCTTGGATTAACTCTTCAACACAAAACTTTTGTTTCGAAAGAAACGAAATTATTGATTAGAATATTAAAGGTCGTCCTAAGAACTATACATTGGTCATGCAATGTTTTGATCAGTTGACAGTTTTTCAATCTTTGTTTTGAAGTGAACAACATAAGTAACGAAAATGTTTGTCTCAAATGTTATAATTATTCATTGATCATGTTAGTGCCGATCATCTAACTGACATCAATAAATTCGATTTAAAATCATCGAAATAAAAGATTAAAATCATGGGAAATGCAGTTATGATTATTCATTTGACATGTTATTGTCGATAAAATGATTAATTCAAAAACTTCTTCCATAATACATAACTTAAATGAATATAATGTTGATTAGAATTAATCATTTTCTATGTCATCATCAATTATTTCATAAAATGAAAACTTTTATTTTCACATGAATATATAGATAAATAAAACAATTGGAAGATATTTGTTCATTTGTCATATAATCTTTCATCAATCTATCATTTAGATAGTTTTTATTTTGAAAAAAAATAAAACAAATGAATGAAACTTTCGTGAGAAATATTTATTTTTTATGTGATCTTTACTCAGCTGATTAACTCATCAATTTCTTTGTCTGAAGTGAAGAAAATAGATGAATAGAATTATGATGGTGGGCAATGGAAAGTCACTCTTCATTTCTCATAAAATCTTCAGTTGATCTATCAAATCAAAACTTTGTTATTAATGAGTATGGAATAAATGAATGGATTTTGCGTTGTGATTATACATTTATCTTTTAATCTATGATCATCTTACAAGTTCGAAATTAGAAATTAAAAACGGCTAAACTATATGAATAAAACTCTCGTTATATTTGTTCATTTTCAATGAAATCTTTAATTAACTTATTATTACATTGCTATTTTTATATAAAAATCCTTCAAATACATAAACAAAACAATGATGAAAACTGTTCATTAGTCATATGACCTTTATTAAATTTCAAAATACACAATTCTTATATCAAATTGAACAAAGTTTTCATACAAAATAATGGTCAAAATTATGTTTATACTTTGTAATCTTCGAATCATTCATATCGATAGAAGATTCATTTTAAAGTGAACAAAATAGATAAACATACTTTTTCTTCATGCACTTTAGCTTTTTCCTTTCGTTTACGATTTTCAATCATCTGATCAACATTCAAGTTTTGTTGAAAAGTGAGAACAATAAATGAACAGAACTATCATGATTATTATGTTCATCGTGGTGAGAAATATTCATTTGGTATTTGATCTTCGATCAGATGATCGACACACAACTTTTTGTTGAGAAGTGAGAATAATAGATGAACAGAACTATGATGAGAAATATTCACTTGAAATGTGATCTTCGACCGTCTAATTAATACCCAAGTTTTTGTTAAGAAATGACAACAATAGATGAATAGAACTATTATGAGAAATATTCATTTCGAATGTTATCTTCGATCATTTAATCAACATTCAAGTTTTTGTTAGGAAATGACAACAATAGATGGACAGAACTATTATGAGAAACATTCATTTGGAATGTGATCTTTGATTATCTAATCAACGCTCAACTTTTTGTTAAGAAGTGAGAACAATAAATAAACAGAACTATCTTCATGATGAGAAATATTTATTTGGAATGTGATCTTCGATCATCTGATCGACACACAACTTTTTGATGAGAAGTGAGAATAATAAATGGACAGAATTATGGTGAGAAATATTCATTTGAAATATGATCTTCGATCATCTGATCAACATTCAACTTTTTGTTGAGAAGTGAAAATAATAGATGAATAGAGCTATTATGAGAAATATTCATTTCGAATGTGATCTTCGATCAGATGATCAACACTCAACTTTTTGTTGAGAAGTGAGAATAATAGATGAACCGAATCATGATGAGAAATATTCATTTGGAATGTTATCTTCGATCATCTGACCAACATTCAACTTTTTGTTGAGAAATGAGAATAATAGATGAACAGAACTATCGTAATATTGAGAAATATTCATTTGGAATATGATCTTCGATCACCTGATCAACACTTAACTTTTTGTTGAGAGGTGAGAATAATAGATGAACAGAACTATCTTGAGAAATATTCATTTGAAATGTGATCTTTGATCGTCGGATCAGCACTTAACTTTTTGTTGAGAAGAGAGAACAATAAATGAACAGAGCTATGGTGAGAAATATTCATTTCGAATGTGATCTTCGATTATCTGATCAACATTTAACTTTTTGTTGAGAAGTGAGAATAATAGATGAACAGAACTATGATGAGAAATATTTATGTGGAATATGATCTTCGATCATCTGATCAACATTCAACTTCTTGTTGAGAAGTGAGAATAATGGATGAATGAAACTATCTTGAGAAATATTCATTTGGAATATGATCTTCGATCATTTGATTAACACTCAACTTTTTGTCGAGAAGAGAGAACAAGAAATGAACAGAACTATGGTGAGAAATATTCATTTGGAATGTGATCTTCGATCATTTGATCAACATTCAACTTCTTGTTAAGGGGACCCCCCCTCAGAAACGATTTCTCATCTAGAAGGGACCATTTGGGCTGAAACTTCCAGGAACAACTAGTCCTGGTGAGATACGCTTGTGATAAAAATTTCAGCTCGATACACCGGAGTATATCGAACTTACGGCCTGTTTTCATACTCCCAGGAGAATGAGAATCACTCAGCCGTAGTAAAGGCTAGAGAGCTCGGGTTGGTGTCAAATTAAAGCTAGTCTCTGTGCGCAACTTTTCATCAGACGGATTTTTGAAACTCCTTTCCATTCATTTTTTATGACCATTTTACTAGGCAGGTCTGAAAAACACGTCACTCGAACGACAGTAAATTCCACTTTTCTCAGCCCAGGAGAAATGTATCAAAAATCCGTCTGATGAAAAGTTAGCCCTGATTCGGAGCTTTAAAACAAAAAAAAAATATTGAATAGTACCTAAGGCCGGGATGAATTGATTCCAATTTTCCTGCTGAGAAACCATATTCTGAGAAAAATGCTAAAAAATTTTTAGAAATGGATTTTTTCATTCAAATTCAGAGCAAACCATATTACCATGGTATATTCCATTGCACCATTTTAAAGGACGTAAAATATGAAGGTAGCTAGCGCTATATGACGTGCTGGTTCATATAAAATCTTGGAAAATATTCATCTAGAATGTGATTTTCGATCATCTAATCAACACTCAACTTTTTGTTGAGAAATGAGAATAATAGATGAACAGAAATATTATGAGAAATATTCATTTGGAATATGATCTTCGATCATCTAATCCACACTCAACTTTTTGTTGAGAAGAGAGAACAATAAATGAACAGAACTATGGTGAGAAGTATTCATTTCGAATGTGATCTTCGACCATCTGGTCAACACTTAACTTTTTGTTAAGAAGTAAGAACAATAAATGAATAGAACTATGGTGAGAAATATTCATATGGAATATGATCTTCGATTATCTGATCAATACTCAACTTTTTGTTGAGAAATGGGAATAGTAGATGAACAGAACTATGTATGCCAATGTAAAACATAAATTTGAGGACAATGACAAGTATAAAAATGTCATTCTCGTTCGATTATATATTCATTTATAAAGGCGATTAGATATCGATTAAAGCCATGAGAAAAATAAAGTAGTGAGAAAAAGCTGATATAATAAAAAAGGGTTTTATATAGTAGTCTGTTATGATGGTGGAAAAGTGGAATTTAGAAGAATTGAATATCTTTGAACAAGTAATGTAGCTGGCTGATTAGAATTGTTTTGCTTTATGGTCTATTTCTATTGCTAAAATGGAGTTATGAGGAATATTTCATTGAAGAGTTGATAAATGGTTTAGATTTTGAGTTTTGCACATAATCAACAAGGAATGCTCGTCGTTATCAAGGCTCTCGATGTGGGGGGGGGGGGGGGGGGGGGGGCTAGTCCCCCCCACTTTGTCAGAGTGTCTGCCAAAATTTTGCTGTTACGTGTCTGCGAAATTTTGAATATGGTCTGGAAAATTTTTAAATAGACGCTGTTCGGGGGATCTTCGCAAGCTACCCCACCCCCCTCCTTGGCCCCGATTGTGTTTTTGTGTACGGAACTTCTTCGGAGATTTGGCTCATCCCTGAAGGGGGATAGGGGAATCTTTCCAAAGCTACCCCCCCCCCCCCACTCTCAAAAACAATCGAGAGCCTTGGTCGTTATGATTCGCTTGACCCTCGACTGAACTTAATCTAATCATTATCTGCCATTACCTCCTGGATTCTTTTTTGAAAACTATTGGTGAATACATATGCATATACAGAAACCTGTATACTATTGTCGATGAGGATCACTTTGTAAAAAGATCCGGCTTCTCAATTTTCTCTTGAGATTTTTCAAAGTGAACCGTAAGAAACAGCTCGTAGTCAGTCGTCGGCGTCCATACGGACCGCCACTGATGACCGCTCGATTTTGTATATGATACGGATATGATTTAAAACGATGCTTCATTCTCTTGTGAGCCTTTGGCTGCATGTTTTTTGAGAAATCGTTAATGTTCCTTATCATCGCACACAGTAACTTACATTTCATTTACATTTTCTTGCAAGATCTTCCGTCTGAAGCTACAAACTCAACTTCTTGTTTGTCGTCGTCGCTATTCTTGGTTCGTAACTTCTTATGACTGTGTGCTTATTGGGGATGAAAATTCATATTACTACCGTGAGTTTTTCGCAGCTTTTGGATACTTTCAACCGATGAGTCTCGATCGGTGAGCAATTTTATATGAATTCCACCGGCTTAAAGCGTGTCTTCGGTGAACCTACCAGATTAACGGCTAGTCATTCGTTGGCGTGCCTTCGGGGCGCCACTCACGGCTAGCCGCTCCCATGTTTTCACTTAATTTTCTAGTAAATCATCATCTTTTCTTTGCGTTCTAGTCGATTCATGTTAGGTTTATTGCGAAACATTGTTGGATTTAGGGTGTGGGTGTGGGTATCGATGGAGATATACACCCACACCCTCATAGCAATATCTAAGAAATTTGCTTACATCAAAGTGTCGTAAACAGCATCACAGTGCTTGCCGATTCAGCGTCAATTCACCTGTGTATTGACTTTGTGTTGTTTTTGTTGGAAGTTGGAAAAAAACCACTGATGAAAGCCGATAAAATGCGTCATTCTCCATTTTCTTATCAAATGTTTACTATGTAAATGAAGGCCGTTATTCAAGTATGCTGTGTGCAAGCACATCGACTTCCCACGAACGAAGAACAAAACCATGTGCGTCGATCAACCTTTTTCTTTCTCTCTGTGAATGACTTATGTGCAGCAACAAAAAGGCACACTGCATCATGGCCAAAGAATAAGACAAAGGTTCGTAGTATTTTGCCAAGCCTTTTTGAATACATAAAGTATTCACTGTAGACTCCTTGATGGATTGACGATCGCACAGCATAGAAATGAAACTTTTGAAAAGTTCATTTCTGAAAACTATGCGACTCTTTGTGAAGAGCGCATAAGGGTATCAGACTCACGGGGACAGTCTCCATTAATCTACGCCGTTTTTGTCGATATTTTGCCCATATATAGAGTTTGATGAGACTAGAAAAAAAGCCTAAAAGGATAATGGCCCATAGGTCTTCCTTCTTGAGTTATGATCATTTTACTAGATTTACCACCTATGACTATCTCTATCTATGCAAGACTTATAATTATATCTAAAAGAAAACTTTATATTTTCCTTTTTTCCTAAACTAACAGGAAGATGTACTCTGGTTTTTCTCATTTATTTTCGAATTAATGCTGGACATTAAATTCTTCATTTATATTCGAATTCGAATTAGACAGCTCATGGTGAAATCGATGTACTCCATGTAGAATTCATTTCTTTTATACGGCTAATGTGTATTAAAAACAATTATTTTTAAACTATGACCAAAATGTTTTCTTGGAATAAGAAAAACAATGAACATCTGTGTGATCATATGCGTAATTGATTAAATTAACTTTCTTATTTTTGATAAAATATTCACTAGATATACGCAAAAAAAGAAGATGTCTTTTTGGAAGATTTTTGAAACAATGTTTTGTCTGTATTGGGCTATTCGAACTTTAACTAGTTTGAGTGGTTCTTCCATAGATGTATAATATGTAAAAAATAATATTAAGCTCACAAATGAAAAAAAAATACTAGATACTTGAGCTCTTTAAAATTCGCTTTATTATTGATACAACAAAGAAAATATGGGGTATTTATTTACTGGACTTATCAAAAACTTTATAGAAGATGACAGAATAATTACTCTACTTAAATTATAGCACTATATTGCGTACTGATCGTGTATTTTTTCTGACGATGCCTTTTTATACGCCTATTCCATGATTTTATTGTAAATATCAGTATGCAACTGAACCATATTACAATGAGAGTAAAAAGATTTATGAAAAATGTGAAATTTCATTTATTTTCAACGAGCATACAAGAGATTTAAACATATTTTACAGACACTGAGTGTCGTCTGTCAATATTGTATGTATTGAAGAGGAGAAAATGCAATTGTAATACAACAAGATTATTGCATGAGTAAGTGACTGTATATGCAGCTAATCTCAATATGTTATTATGTTGGAAAGTCGTAAAAGAACAGCAGTCAGTTTGAAAAAGTACTGTTTATACACAAGTCTACTTTTTCAGATCTTTATTCATATCGACAACCTATATTCAACTCATCAGCAACATACGGTAATTTTTAAGAATGATAGAATCAATGGCAAAGTACTGTATAATTACTACAGAGTTTGTCGAGATAATGATGCTAAATTAGTTCGAGCAATACTCGGAAATCCTATACATGTTAAACTCGAAAATCCTATACATGTTAAACTCG
>CAJNOL010001414.1:0-10443 GCA_905250125.1 Rotaria sordida | reverse complement strand
AAATCCTATACATGTTAAACTCGAAAATCCTATACATGTTAAACTCGAAAATTCAAGTTTCACGTTCTACACGAATACATTCATCCATCTCCTATTATTTCGCTGCAACGATTCAAGCTTTTGTTAACCTTTGATCTTTTGGCAATAGGTGCTTTTAGCATTCATATTTTAACAAGCCACTTCTTACCATTTTCTGTCCTCTTTATCCTTTTTTGAAAAATAATCCGAAGTAACCAAATACTTCGAAATTATTTAATGTCTTATTCACCTTCTTCCGTTCTCCACTGGTTTGGTATTCGTTAACATTTCAATTTTTCTTGCGTTCTATATGTCAGATGATTTGTCTAGACGAGATATATGCTCGATATAAAAAGCACGCGACGACTTGATAAAATGAAAAAGACAACGTCTGGATGGCGTTAGTTTGGATCATTGTCTTTGTACACTTTGAGCGGAATCCTACTTGTAGTATTTTGACAAAGAATCCTTGCGTCAGCCAAATAAGATAGGTGCGTAGGCTAGCGGTCCTTTATCTTTAGAAGTGTCCATAACTGGAACAATTAAACTGTTTGGGTGATAATACCAAATACTAAACTGGTTTGTTCTTTGGTGTTAAAATGAGTTCCATTCCAGTGTTTCAGTTCGTGGTTCCGGCAGACAAAAGTTAATGATCTAATAGTTTGGTTTCGAGTATGTTTAGAGTGAATCCTTTTTTCGAAATGCGTGCAAATCGAAAATCAACAGTACCTTCTAGAGATGAAAGATGATGTCGTGGTGGAGTCTGTTTGGAGTTCTAACATTATGTCGAAAAAAGTAGGTAACTGCCAATTAAGATAAGATAGATTCCGAGGATAGTGCCTTTATATTGAAAAAAGCCCGCTTAAATTCACTACTGTTTAATGATGAATATAGAAGAGAATGAGAGCGTCACGGTATCACCATCGTTTGTCCTTTATGTTACCTCACTCTACTTATAATAGAAAATCGACAATCTAGTCGTACAACAAATGACATCCACGATAAAGAATGGCTTTGTACACGCCACTGTCTCTAAGTCCAAAGATGTAAACTACAGCCCGATCTATGGTTACCAAGATCTGTTCGTTACAACATTAGAAGAAACTATAAAAAACGTCACTTCGTCCGTTCCTGACATAGAAGTCTATGCTAATCAAGCTAAAAGAGAATGCTACAAAGGAAATACTGAACTGACAATAGACGAATCGGCAGCAATTTATCTTTACACAATGCCAACATCTTTCCATTCCATTCTCAACAACAAGTTCCAAACTGAAAATCGAGATGAGCTGGAACCGTGGTTTGCATTCTTGAAACTGTTTATCATTGCTCTTAGAAAATTACCATCACTTGTGACTACGGTGTGGCGAGGCGTTGCTAGTGATATTAGTCACGATTTCTTTGAGAGTCTTGAGCAAACATGGTGGAATGTGAATTCCTGTTCGAAAGATCTCAACATCATTCAGTATTACGTAAGCGTGAGCGATGGGAAAGGAACAGCGTTTGCCATCGAAACCATGTATGGCAAAGATATTTCCAAGTACTCAATATTTCCAGAAGAGCAAGAAGTCATTCTCATGCCTGGAACTCGTGTAAGTCTCAAGAGCCAACCACTCAAAATCAAAAATCTTATCATTGCTTGTTTTGAAGAATTGTAAGTTCATGTAAAAGGATGTGGGTGTGTGTGGGGTTTGAGTGTAGATGTGGGCGGGGTGTGGGTGTGGATATAGGGTGTGGGTATGAGGTGTGGGTATGGGTATGGGGTGTGGGTGTGGGTGTGGGTGTGAGTTTGGGTGGACGTAGGTGTGAGCGTAGATCATCTCATCACATCCACACTCACACCCATCGACACCCACATCCCACACACCCACATCCACTCACACACCCACCCAAACACCCACACCCATCAACATCCGCATCCCACACCCATCGACATCCACATCCCGCACCCACATTGTGGGTGTCAGGGTTCCCGTACTTTGGAGTTCCGTTCTTAAGGAACGAGAACCTGCTTGATTATTGATTTCTATGCATTTTTGAACGCGCTGGAGCTCATAGACATACTTTTTCTTTCGTTTTGAGCAAGTTACTTTGGGTTCCCGGGTTCCTGGGAACGGGAACCCGGGAACCCAGTTGAAAATTTATTTCCGTGCATTTTTGAGCACACTAGAGTTCATAGACATGCTTTTTCTTTCGTTTTGAGACAATTTCCCCCTGGTTCCCGGCTTCCCAAGAACGAGAACCCGCACTGGGTTCCGGGTTCTCAGGAACGAGAACCCGCATCGGGTTCTTAAGAACGAGGAACCCTGTTGCAAATGGTTCAGAATAGAAATTTAGATAGGGTTCCCAGTTTTTGGGAACCCGAAGCCCGGTGCGGGTTCTCGTTGCTGGGAACCCGGAAACTCGGAGAGACTTGTCTCAAAACGAAAGAAAATGTATGTCTACGAACTCTAGTGTGCTCAAAAATGCACAGAAATGAATTTTTAACCGGGTTCCCGTTCCTAGAAACCCAAAACTTGGTACGGATTCCCGTTCCCAGGAACCCGGGAACCCGCAGTGACTCGTCTCAAAACAAAAGAAAAAGTATGTATAAGCACTCCAGTGTGTTCAAAAATGCGCAGAAATGAATAACCAAGTTGGGTGTGGGTGTGGATGTGGGTGTGGGTGTGGGTGTGGGTGTGAGTGTGGATGTGGGTGTGGGTGTGGGTGTGGATGTAGGTGTGGGTGTGGGTGTGGATGTGGGTGTGGGTGTGGGTGTGGGTGTGGATGTGGGTGTGGGTGTGGATGTGGATGTGGGTTTGGATGTGACCTTTGAAAAAGTCCACAGCTACACCCACATCAACACCCACACCCACATCCACACCCACATCCACACCCACACCTTTCTAGCGTTGTGATGGATGAGTATTTTTGAGAACTTATGCTATTTCAGGAAATCCAAACGGTTTCGGAACGAGAGCACAGACGGCAAGTACCTCATAGTGAGCCAAGGAGATAAGTCAAATGATCGTTGGTCTTCGATTGGTAAGAAAATAAATAAGAAGTTATTAGAATATTGAACGATTATTTATGGATATTTTAAATACTAAGAATAATCTAGAAAGAAATTTTTTTACATATAACTTTTGTTGAACTCAAATAGAGTGCATCGACTACATTAGAAATGTTTTAGGTGAAATTAAGGAAGAATTATATTGATAAAAACAGAAATAAAACTTATGACAGTATTATTTGTTAAATACACCATGATAGAAGTCAATGAATCCAAAAACAACACGGTTAATTCAGCGAACATCCGTTTATGAACGTTATCTGTCGCAATGTGAAAAATGCTACTTAAGCTGCCATTTGAAGGCATCGATCTGAGCTATTAGATGAGTCCACAGAATTAAAGTTACTCACTCATCATCAATATTTCGAACAGTTGGAACATAGTGCTTCAAGGAATCGATCTCCAAGTTGATACTTGCGATGGACCTATCCCCGATGTATTCAATATGCGATTTTTCGCAGAGCTACAGGTGATAGATATTCATTTCTGACCTTTGCCGCCCATCGATTGTTTGTCTAGAACAAAAGATTCGAACACGTGCACTTATAGTTGCATACCTTGTATAGATCAGATGAACTAAACATAATATTTTAGTTTTAGGCAAGTCTACGTTTCTTTATGGAACATATATAACTTAAAAATCTTTTACTAACTAGCTTTTAACGTATAATTTAAAACAATTTTTTAAATAATTTTTGAATACATTACTATTGTGGATATTAACAATGAATAACTGTCTTTTATGGATTTCGTTGTATTAAGTAGAAAAGTTATGCGTAAGGAAAAACGATACTCTAATTTATGAGTTTATAAAATAAGTTATGAGAAAAATATTGAAATTGAAATAAGAATAAATTTAGATTGGCTAATTTCTTTAAGGTTACGATATTTAATTATCCCAATGGTTTTAAGGACTAAAAAGTAAACCGGGTAGTTCGAAATCATACTATCTATTAGTTCTTTACTGTCAAGTGTTCGAAACTAAGTATAATTTCAAAAGTTCAAAATTTTTCAAGAGTTCGATAATTATACTTAACAAAAAATATCGTTTTAGAGTCGACACAAAGTAAAATACAAGAGACAAACACAAACTCTGATGTTCAATCAAACTCAAAAGTTTTTTTTTTTTTTTTTATGAATATTTCATTCCATTTTCCAGAAATGTATTATAGTATTATGAAAGACAGGTTGGTTTTGACGCAAGAAACAAAGATGCTATCGGTTCAAGATATTGCTGTTCAATATGCTCTCTAATTTTACGAGATCCTGTACAGCTTGCCTGTGGGCATCGGCAATGTAAATCATGCGTTGAGTCCATAGAAGGGTAACGATTTGAGTTTTCATTGATTTCACTTTGAAAAATTCATCTTTATATTTTCAAGGAAAATAGTAAAGTGTTCAGAATGTCAAGAAGAGACGCCGAAGAATGCGGTCAGGATGTGAAATTTGTTTCTATTCAATCGATATCTTTTATTCTTTTAGGTGTTGCTTGACAGAGGTTTCAAGAGAGATATGCAGACACTAATTATAGATTGTTCGTTATGTGATTGGAATGGTTCGTTGAAAGACTATGAGGTATGAGGACTGACTGTGCAAACATAATTGAGAATTGAAGTTTATCCTGTAGATAGATTAAGACAATCAAGACATTAGATGAAAATACACTTACTTTTTTATGCAAGACACCGAAAAATGTTGCTCTCCTTCAAACACCCCAGTAATTTTATATTATTCTCTTTTCAAAATATTTTTTCAATTCAGTAGGACATCAAGGTTTCAGCTATAGAACTGATTATCCCTTTCCAGTTAATTAGATTCTAGAGTACGGATCAAGGGATTGATGTCCGATAGAATGTAGTCTGACGGTTTCATATTCTTGGCATATAAAAGTTTTGCCCACTAATCTCGATTTATAATATTTGTGTCACTTTTATATTAAACAGTACCCAGGCTCGCTCATGAACCTCGATGCGGCGCACGTTGCTCTAGAACAACCGAATTTGAATTGTGTCACACGCACAAAACGCGCACTTCACCGCATAAGATGATCTGGGTACGAAAAGTGCTTTTATGAATATCAGAGCAGCTATGTAAGATGGATGATTGACTTGTTGAAACATAGTTAACAATCGAATGATGAGATATTTTCATCACGTATAATAGCTTTTCCGAAGATGCACAACCATCATTTCATATACATAACCGAGATCTGGCGTTTGTAAATAGACAACAGTAATTACTCTAAAAATTTGCAACAATTTCCCTAGCATTCTACTAGACATCTATAGTTTCGTAACGACGTATAATTTTTGTTTAAGAATCATCTTTCGCAAATTCATCAAAACCCAACATGTGACTATTGTGGTAAAAAGTTCAATTCGACGAACAGTCTTGATTTACACAAACTTAAAGAATGTGATAAAATTATCGTGTCTTGTGCGTTCAGAGATTTTGGTTGTTGCAATTCAGTAGTGCGCGTTCAGATGTCAGATCATTATATGACTGAACAGCATCAAAATGCAATAATCGCTGTTATACGTTGTTTAATGTTTAAATCATCGAGTGATCATCATGATAAAAGCTCTGAGATAGAGATTGATATCTCTTCTCTTTCCACTACGACTATGATTTCACCTGTCAATGATAATATAGACATTCAATTACAAGAAGTATGTGAAACAATTGATATTCTTGCTGGTGGAATTCAAACATTGAATGATGATGCACAACGTCTTAGCCATGAATCAGTGAAAATACAAAATGCTATCGATGGTTTAACTCAAGAATTTGCAGTACTCAAATTAAGTATTCAAGAACAAAATGTTTTCTTAGATGGACTTAAACCTAACCAAGAAATTCTTCAACAAGATGTTTCATCATTAAAACAAAAAGTAGAGGATATGCAATTTGTTTCATATGACGGGACATTAATATGGAAAATAGCAAATTTCAAAGAAAAGATGAGTAAGATCGATATTGATTTACAATTTCGTTCATATAAAGAATACAATTATCAAAGTTTAACGAGCACGCTTCTAAATAAAAGTCTTCATTGCTTTTTTTCATTCTATATTTCAACAATATGCACTTTATTATATCAACATAGATCTATTTTTATAATCTGCTGCATGTTATTTTCGTCAAAAAACCTCAAAATTATACTTTATATCCATATAATTAATTTAAAGTATTTATTTTTTTTTAGTGGATGCGCAATCGGAACGGCAAACTTCGATCTATTCGCCTCCATTTTATTCATCACCAACTGGTTATAAGATGAGAGCACGTCTGTATTTGTATGGAGATGGGAATGCACGTCGGACACATATGTCACTCTTTTTCGTGCTCATGCGAACTGAATACGACTCCATTTTGAAGTTTCCATTCAATTTCAAGGTCACATTTTGTTTGTATGATCAAACTCCAGCCCAAAGGCATATCATTGACTCCTTTCGGCCAGATATTAAATCGAGTAGTTTTCAGCGACCACGATCAGAAATGAATATTGCAAGTGGAATACCTAAATTTTTTCCACTGACAATGATTGAACAAGATGGCAATCCATATGTTCGAGATGACACTATGTTCATCAAGATCATGGTCGATTTCGGTGATATGCCCAAAACTCTATTACCATATGCATTGGGTCTGAATCCCGGATTGCCAATAAATATTCAGCAGGCAATGATCAAGCGAGAAGCAGAACGACGCGCTCAACAAGCTGCTACCGTACCAAATTTATGACCACAGCATACTGAGTAGCACGATTGATCTTCTTTCATTAGTATGAGATCGGAAAGGACCGTTGCCAATGAGTTCCAGATCATACGTTAATAAAATTATTTCCCTATATTAAAATAAAGTATTTTCAAAAAAATATGATCAATTGTTTTTTTTGAATTGATTAGCGGCAGCTCTATATTCATGAAATTATTTTTGTCTAAAACACAACTTTTACCGAGAGTATCAAAAGTTTTGCAATATTTTTTGTTTTGCATATATCTCGGTGTAGATAAAATCTTGAATTTTTTCAAAAGATGCGCCATGAAAATCTCTACACAAAGTGTAGGAATAAATCCCTATTGAAAAATGAAAAAGCCTTCCGACCATTTTTTTATTATGCTAAAAACGATGGGACACAGCACCGTGATGTAGTTTTTCCATTTTGAGTGTGGAAAAACCATTAACACAAGTCAATCCGGGTGTCTTGTTATCATTCTTGTAGACCTTTTCAAGACGCATCTTTTGAAAAAAAAATTCAAGATTTTATCATTTACCTACGTCGAGATATATGCGAAATAAAAGATGTCACAAAACTTTTGGTATAGCCGATGTTTAAACGCTGTTTCATACATAAAAAAAGATAACTCACGGGTGCGGCAGAAGAAATTGCCGACTTTTGATAGACTGTTCTCTCAAGTTAGATTGGATGAGAAAGTTTCATTCTAATGTCAAAAGATAGAGAATTTTGTGTCGATTTTATTGATATGTTCTTTACAAAATGAACATTTGCTCTTCTTTTGTGATATTAAAGATACTGGATACTACAAAAACATTATTTGCTCAAACGTAAAACGAGACATTTTTTAACTCAAATTTTGGCCCAGTTAATTATAGTTCAAAAATTTTTCTTGTTGCTAAGCGCGATTCAGAATTTTTCGGCGTATCTGATGATGTCCTGATTTTTTTAAGCTTAATTGCTTCTGCTGCAAAAAACACAAAACATCAAGAAAATGTCCTCCGCCAGCAGAATCATACTTTTAGTTGCCTATTTCCCAAAACTGGGTTTTACAAAAACTATTCTTTTTATATCAACAGATGTAGAATTTCAAGCTCTACAAGATGGTCTTCATTATAAAGGCTGAATTTCTTTTCTAAACTAGTTATGTGATTGAGATCTTTTGTCTGACATAAAAAGACACCAAAAATGGACCGTTAGATATTTTTTGCAAGTGGTTTTTTGGATGACGAAATTTTATCCGCAGATTTGGTATTGGGTCTGAAAAACAGATATGCCTCTGTGGTGTATAATACTGCATATAAAACCATTTAACAAAGAAAACTAACACTTTATTGTCGTAAAATGCCGAGCAAATTATGTTTTTTTGTGGTATTCAGTACCTTTAATATTGTAAGAAAAGGACAAATGCTCATTTCGCAACCAATATATCAATAAAATCTACACAAAATTCTCTATCTTTTGACAGCAGAAGGAAATTTTCTCATCAAGTCTAATTTGAGAAAATGGCCTATCAAAAGCAGAGAATTTATTCTGCCACACTCATTATGTTGTTTTTAATGTTTTTTAAAAAAATCTATGACTCAATTGGTAGCAATTAAAAAAAAGAGTCTAACACTCGATCGAGCAATCCCATACTCTCGAAAACTGTGACTCCTTAGTTTTTTCATGCTCAATTGATGACCCATAAAACGTTAGACTATTGGTAAAAATTGTATATTTTTTCATTGAAATTGCAAGAACCTACAGCGATACTTATGTTAAGATCTTCCATTCATCGGACCTGAAATCGAAAAATCATCGACGATACGATAGTGTATCTATATCCTCGTTATCTCACGTGTAGACATTGTTTTAGATACAATCAATCAGAACTCTATTTCAATAGCATTCGAATTGAAGTGACATGGGAATTTGGATGGAACAATTATACCTCCCATAATCTTTGTTCAAGATTATCTATCTAGTTTTTGGAAATTTGACATTGATTTTCAACTCTAAAACATCTTCTGTCTAGGATCGTTGCTTAAGTGTGATAATAGAGGGTTTTGCTGTTGCCAGTTTTGTTGGAATTGTGTTCGATCGTACAAATTCATCTGTAAGATACATTTATATTTTTCTTGAAAATTCATTATTTCTGACTACTATGAACACTCATATATGCACAGAGAACATATAAAAATATCTCCATCCTATGTTTATGCATTTCTTCACGTCTACAATCAATCATCTTCATCATTCATCATGTTTGTTTTTGTGCGTATTTATAGATCGTTTCAAATTTGGTCAATGCTCTTGAATGATATTGGCGAAACACTTTGATCGGTCCATCGGCTGACACCATCACACCTAATGCTTTTGCTCCCATTTCTGCAATGTTTCGATGAATTCCATTAAGTAATAACATATCTTCGTTGACAATTTTGTTATTAAGTCTTTCTGAGAAATAATCATAGCCAGGAATATATTCGATCCATTTGTAATTAGCAAAATTACTATAGAATTGCATCATGAGACGCATCTTCTGTTGAGCACTTGGTAAAACAATAAAGATTTGAACGAAAAGACGCCCCGCTTTGTGGCCATAATGATCCAAACGAACAAAACAAGGTGGAATAAAATGCACGTGACTCAATGCAGTCGATGAAAGTGGTAATGGTCGTTCATATCGTTCGACTTTGAATGATACTGATTCAATATTCAATAAATTATATGGACTAGGTGTAAGAGCTTCGGATCGAATGCATGATGCTTGTGAACGATTACCAATTGTTCCATCGTGTATAAAATCGACATGAGCTATATCGAGTGCATTGTCGATCATGAGTTCATAGGGAATGTTAAGATAACACGAGTTTTCCGATGTCAAAAGAAGTTTATGATTTGCATTTTGAACATCGGCAAAAAGACGGTGTGGAATCAAATCCATGTGAGCTCGTTCTGATTTTCCAGGCCATACCCAAATGAATCCGTATTGTTCATGAATTGGTCGCGTTCGAGCAGACACAAGTGAAGCCATATTTGAATCTTTCGATACAGATGGAATATGCACACATCGTCCATCGGCACCGTATTGCCATCCGTGATAGACACATTCGAGATTACCCGCTTTTGTTATTCGACCCAAACTTAGCGGAGCCGATCGATGTGGACATTGGTCAAGTACACATACGACCTGTCCGTCCTTGGTTCGATACAAACATAAGGATTCGTTGAGTAGATGAAAACCAAAAGGTCGCCTTTTATCACAGGTGATTTCATGTGAAAATGCTACAGGATACCAATACATTGAATGATCCAATGGATCAGGTTTAGATATCGGCGACAATGACGAAGATTGATAAGACTGAATTCGACGACGAGCACTATTCCGTTGTTGTACTCGACGATATTGCTGACGAATAAGCCATGAAAGGACGCCAACGAAAGTTGTTGACACAGAGAGAAACGAGGCGAGCATTTTGAGCAAGAAAAGAAAGAATAAAAATATTATTCGCACGTCGACGCATGTATCTGATAAGGACCATCATAATGTAAGAATGACTATGTAAAAGGGAGTACAAAGAGTGAATTGGGTGTGGGTGTGGGTGGGTGTGGGTGTGGGTGTGGGTGTGGGTGTGGGTGTGGGTGTAGG